>PVKU01004575.1:0-117849 GCA_004027475.1 Anoura caudifer
AGGAGAGGGATAGGAATATCCAGGGAAAAGGGGAAGGGATTAGAGCAACAAGTATGAAAGACATATGGACAAAAGCTGGGGGGGGTGGAAATGGAAGGGAGCTGGGGAGGGCTGGGGCGGAGGGACGGGATGGGAGTAGAAAACAGAAAACTGTATAAGAACAACAATTAAAATAAAATTTAATTAAAAAAAAGAAAATTGGAACAGACTTATAGATGGAGAGCAGGCTAACAGCTAGTGGTGGGGGGAGGTGATGGGTAGAGGGATTGAGCAAAAAGCAAAAAGGATTTGTGGACATGGACAATAGTGTGGTGACTGGTGGGTATAAGGGAACTAAATGGTAATGGGAAAAATAAAGATTAAATTTAGAAAAACAAATATAATTGAGCAAAATTTAAAAATACTTGTATATTATGTAAGTCATGCCAATGTTGGGGATCAAAACTTGGTTAAATATTCAAAAATCAATCAGTGTAACCCACAATAATAGTCTAAACAGAAAAATCACATGATAATAGCACACAACAAATATGAACATCCATTCAAGAAAAAAAAAAAACTTCCAGAAAAAAATAGAAATGAAGAGCTACTTCTTCAACTTAATAAACAGCATCTAGGAAAATCTAAAGCTAGCATCTTACAAATGATTAAATACTGAATACTGAATTATTTCCCCCCTAAAATCAGAAATAAGACAAGGATGTCTATTCTCACCACTGTTTTTTTAAGATTTATTTTCAATTGTTTGGCATACTATATTATATTAGTTTCAGGTGATTATAAATTCATATTGATTACCAAGTAACTACCCTGATAAGTCTGGTACCCATCTCACCACTCTTATTCAGCAAAGTGCTGGAAGTTCTAGCTCTTTTGGCAGGCTTGGTGTAGGATGGGTGTTGAAAACAAAAAGAGTAGAAGCAAGACAGATTTGGAAGGACAAGCTTGGAAAGTTTTAAAAAAATGTAGCCCTTATAAATTACTGGCCCCACTGGGGGGAAAAATTGAGTGGATACAAAGAGAAAAACAGCAGCACTATGACTTAGAAGAGTTTCTTACCTCTGATTTCTCTTTTTCTCCCACCCCCATCCCTACCACTTCTTACTCCTGCCATGTGCTGTTCTTTCTGAAACCCACACTGAGCAACATGCAGAGAAGAAGTAAAGATCTGGTGGTTCAGAGGAGACAAATTCAGTCCCTGGGGGTAGTTTAAAATGACCTAACCAGAACTATCATCAATACATAAATATTTTAGGTGGTGTTTCTAAGGCAATGAAAAGATTGATCAATTCAATTCAATCACTGAAAAAACATCAGTCAATGTAATGTAGAATTCAAATGGGTAATTTGGCACAATATAACCCAAACAACAAGTGTCAAGTAATATATAAGAAGCTCTTCCAATATTGATCTAAAGATCCCTTTCCAATTAACTTTTGATTCTTTCCCTTTCCCTTGCTGATGATGTACAAACTCCTATTGCCTGTTGGTGGTGATAATACAAAAAGAAATCTAGTGACAACTGGTTTCTCTGGATATGAAACATCTTTGTGATATACCTAGGGGATTAAAACAGGAAGTCTAAATATAAAGCTCAAACCTAGTTTTGGTGTAAAATCAGTAGAGTCACTTCTTAATCTTCCTTAATACAAATTTAATTAGTCATCTACCTAATCCCCTCATTTGATATCTGTATTTACCTGCTAATAACTTTTAGAAGAAGGATTTAATGACCCCTTAATTGAATCAGTTGCAGAAAACAGAATTTGCTTAAAATGTCTACTCTGATCATATTTGCCTCAACATTTTCATTGCATGGAAAAAAACCTTAGCTTTTCCTGGCAACAAAGACAAAATTTTTAAATACATTTTAATGATTATGCTATTACAGTTGTCCCATTTCCCCCCTTCATTCCCTCCACCTGCACACCCCCTCCAACCCACATTCCCCCCATTTAGATCATGTCCATGTGTCATAGTTCTTTAGCTTCTACATTTCCCACACTATTCTTGCCATACCCCTGTTTATTTTCTCTCTACTGTCTATGCTACTTATTCTCTGTACCTTTCCCCCCTCTCCTCCTTCCACTTCCTTGTTGCTAATTCTCCATGTGATCTGCATTTCTGTGTTTACCTTCCTGTTCTAGATGTTTGCTTACTTTGCCTTTGTTTTAGGTGTGGTTGTTAATATCTGTGAGTTTGCTGTCTTTTTACTGTCATATTTTTATCTTCTTTTCCTTAGGTAAGTCCCTTTAACATTTCATATAATAAGGGCTTGGTGATGATCAACTCCTTGAACTTGACCTTATCTGAGAAGCACTTTATTTTCCCTTCTATTCTAAATGACAGATTTGCTGGATAGAGCAATCTTGGATGGAGGTCCTTGCCTTTCAAGACTTCAAATATTTCCTTCCAGCCCCTTCTTGCCTGGAAGGTCTCTTTTGAGAAATCAGCTGATAGTCTGATGAGAACTCCTTTGTAGGTGACTATGCCCTTATCCTTTGCTGCTTCTAGAATTCTCTCTTTCATTTTAATCTTGGCTAATGTCATTATGATGTGCCTTGGTGTGTTCCTCCTTGGGTCCACCTTCTGGACTTCGTGGAAGTCTATTTCCTTTGCTAGATTGGGAAAGTTCTCCCTTATTATTTCTTCAAATAACTTTTCCACTTGCTCTTCTTCTTCCCTTTCTGTTACCCCTATAATTCGGATGCTGGGATGTTTAAAGATGTCCTGGAGGTTCCTAAGCCTCACCTCATTTTTTTTAAATTCTTGTTTCTTCCTTTTCTGTTTCATTGTTTCTTTCTTCCTTCTGGTCCACTCCATTGATTTGAGTCCCAGTTTTCCTCCCATCTCTATTGGTTCCCTGTGCATTTGCCTTCATTTTACTTATTGTAGCCTTCATTTTTTCATCTAATTTGCAATCAAAATCAACCAATTCTGTGAGCACCCTGATCACCAGGGCTTTGAACTGTTCATCTGATAGGTTGGCTATCTCTTGGTCGCTTAGGTGAATTGGCTCTGGGGCTTTGATTTGTTCTCCCATTTGAACCATTTTTTTGGTTTTTCTTTGTTCTGGTCACAGCTGTTATGTAGTGAGGGGTGGAGCCTTGGGAGTTCCCCAGGGTGGGGTAGCCCAGTGGCTGGGTTGTGATGCTGTATGTGAGGGCAAGATCTGAGAGGGAACAATGGCATTTGCTCCGCTCTCTCTTGTATTCCAGTCCCTTCTACCACTTCCCCTTCACCTGAATTATCTGCATGCAGAAGTGGGACCACCCGGTCAGCCAGCTGCCTTGGTGGCCTCACTGGGTCTGCACACTTGCCACCCCATGCCCGGGGTTCGCTAGCCGCCACCTGTGTGCCTGGGGTCTGCCAGCCGCTGCTGCCTGCGTGCTGAGGTCTGCACCTCCACTTTTTCCTGCTGCGACTCCGCCCCTGCTCCTCTTACAGGTCTGGATAAATGGTTGTTGGACTTCCATACAGTTCAATTTTCTATCAGTTCTGGTTGTTTTCTTGTTTCTAAATCTTTGTTGTCCTTAACTTTGGTTGTGAGAGGAGACACAGTGTGTCCACCTACACCTCCATCTTGGCCAGAAGTCAACAAAATTTTTAAAAGAAATATAATTTACTATGTTATTGATATATTGGCAGAAATTATTTTGCTGTGTAAATAAAATGTTAATTTACATGTTACAACTGAGCTTAAGAAAAGGACTGGAAATTGCATAAATGGCTAATTTTCTTATTTATAATGTATCTGACTCAAGTGAAATAAAGGAGCAAAGTCCTGTAATATGCCTTCTTTAGTTCATATAATGACTAAATTATTCATACATGCATTTTTTATAAAATAAGATCTTTGATAACAAATATTTTTACTCAAAATGAGTTTTATTTTTCTCATGTAACAGCAAAGCAGATGGTAGGACAGCAGGACTGGTAACAATGGCTTCATAATGTCACCAGTGTCTGGGTTCCAAAATCCTTGGTGAAAGGCATTTATCACCATGATCACAAAAACATATTCTACCTTCAACCTCAAACTCATGTTGAAAGGAGAGATAGTGTGTGTGTGTCAGTGTGTGTTGAGCTGAAACATTCTATAATATTTCTTATGTTTCTATAGTATTAGATTGGTGGTCTTATAAATCCTCTGTTATTAGCCTACTCCTGAAAAAAAGAAGGAAGAAGCTTTCCCCAGGGCTTCAGCTATAATTGACTCTAGACAAAATCTAAAACTTAAAATGTTATTCCCCGAGGGCAAATTTATCAGGGCAGAGAGGGTTCTTGTCAACAACAGTCTCCAGGAAAGAAAACTATGCACAGCACTCCCATGGCACAGTAGTCTGCAGGGTGAGGGTTGTACTGGACTGGGATTGCTTTGTTTTGGTCTTAAGACAATATAAAAAGATGTGTAGTGTCAGTTTGAATGGTACCATGGCTATCATGAATGATTCTGTCATGTTTACTGACTATTCTAGTGAATTCAGTGTTACACATTTAACCCAATAGTAACCAGACATAGATCACAGAAGTTTGTTAGTTCCATGCCTGATTAAATTTCATAAATGACTCAAGATGTTGTATGGCAGTGGGATTTAAAACTTTAAATTGAAGGTTTCATTTCAATGAGATGTGCATTTAATCTATGAACCATTTTTTAAAGATTTTCATTTTACTTATTTTTAGACAGAGGGTAAGGGAGGGAGAAAGACAGGGAGAGAAATATCAATGTATGATTGCCTCTCATGCACCCCCAACTGAGGACTGGGCCTGCAACCCAGGCATGTGCCCTGACTGGGAATCGAACCAGTGACCCTTTGGTTTGCACACTGGCACTCAATCCACTGATCCACAGCAGCCAGGGCAAATCTACAAATCATTTTTTACAACTCCTTAAAGACAAATCTTCTCCAAGCTTATAAATCAGTATGAAGTTCATTATAAGAAATAAAAATCGGGATTTCCGGCCCAGATGGAGGCATAGCTGGACATGCTGTGCTTCCTCTAACAACCAAGATTAAGGACAACAAAAATATAGAACCAAAAAAAAAAGAAGAAGAAGAAAGAAAACCCAACCAGGACAAAAAGAAAATTGAATAGTGTGGGAATCCAATAACATTCACCCAGACTGGTAAGAGGGGTGGAGTCCTCGGCCTCGGCCAGGGGAGTCGGGTTGTGGTGGGATAAGCCAAGCTGGTGTCCTGGGCACACAGTCAGTCCAGGCACACAGGTGGCGGCGTTGCCGAATGGGAGCGGACCCAGTGAGGTGTATAAGGCGGCTGGCCGTGGACACTCATTCACGTGCAGATAAACCAGGCGAAAATGGGCAGCAAGACAGACTGCACAATGCAGGGCCCCTGTGCTGGGAAGTGACTCCTAAGCACCCATTGGAAACACTTGTAGGGGCTGAGGTGCAGGGAGGGAATCCCAGCCTCACAGGAGAGTCATTGGGGAGACCTGCAGGGTCCTGGAGCGTGCGCAGGCCCACCTACATGGAAGTCAGCACCAGAAGGCCCCAATTTGATAGGGGAAAGAGACTGAGGGGACTGGAAGCTGCGAGAGAACGTGGAGCAAGTGCCATTGTTCTCTCTTGGGCCCCACCCCCACATCCAACATCACAAACCAGTGACCTGGCTGCCTTGCTCTGGGGAATGCCTAAGACTCCGCCCCTCACTACCTAACAGCCACGACCAGACAAAAACAGAAAGACCAAAACCAAGGATGGCTCAGATGGGAGAGCAGACGGGGCCCTGGAGCTGATTCATCTGAGTGACCAGGAGGTAGTCAACCTGTCAGATGCAGAGCTCATAGCGCTGGTAGCCAACCTATCAGAAGCACAGTTCAAAAGTCTGGTGATTAGGAAGCCCACAGAATTGATTGATTATGATTACAAATTAGATGAACAAATGAAGGCTACAATAAGTGAAATGAAGGAAAATGTACAGGGAACCAGTAGAGATGGGAGGAAAACTGAGACTCAAATCAATGGAGTGGACCAGAAGGAAAAATAAAACAACCAAACAGAAAAGAAGGAAGAAACAAGAATTGGAAAAAATGAGGAGAGGCTTAGGAACCTCCAGGAGTTCTTTAAATGTCCCAACATCCAAATTATAGGGGTACCAGAAGGGGAAGAGGAAGAGCAACAAGTGGAAAACATTTGAACAAATAATGAAGGAGAACTTCCCCAATCTGGCAAAGGAAATAGACTTCCAGGAAGTCCAGGAAGCTCAGAGAGTGCCAAAGAGGTTGGACCCAAGGAGGAGTACACCAAGGCACATCATAATGACATTAGCCAAGATTAAAATGAAAGAGAGAATTCTAGAAGCAGCAAGGGATAAGGGGACAGTCACCTTCAAAGGAGTTCCCATCAGACTGTCAGCTGATTTCTCAAAAGAGACCTTCCAGGCAAGAAGGGACTGGAAAGAAGTATTCCAAGTCATGAAAGTCAAGGACCTCCAACCAAGATTGCTCTATCCAGCAAAGCTGTCATTTAGAATGGAAGGGAAGATAAAGTGCTTCTCAGATAAGGTCAAGTTAAAGGAGTTCATCATCACCAAGCACTTATATATGAAATGTTAAAGGGACTTATCTAAGAAAAAGAAGATAAAAATTAGGACAGTAAAGACAGCAAACTCACAGATATTAACAACATCACCTAAAACAAAAGCGAACCAAGCAAACAACTAGACCAGGAGCACGAACTCAGAAATGGAGATCACATGGAGGGTTTACAAAGGAGAGTTGTATGGGGGGGAGGTGCAGAGAGTAAGTAGCATAGATGGTGGGTAGAAAATAGACTTGGAGGGCCAGAATAGTGTGGGAAAAGTAGAAGCTAAAGAACTTATGACACATGGACATGAACTAAAGGGGGGAATGTGGGTGGGAGGGGGTGTGAAAGGTGGAGGGAATGATGGGGGAGAAATGGGACAAATGTAATAGCATAATCAATAAAATATAATTTAAAAAAGAAATAAAAATTGATAGGTATTTTCTAGACCAAACATAAAACAGCAGAGCATTGCATTTAAAATGTTCATCAGCAGCATCATAGACAGGCTTTGGCCTATTTACTATTTTGTGAAGGCAGCAAGAGTTGAGATGGGAAAGAATTCAAGCCAACAAAGACTTAACACCAATTTTTCCCAACAAGACATTTTCATTACTTTAAGTTAATCTCTCCCATTGTCCCCCAAACTCACTCTGCTTAGTTCTACCGCGGATCCTTTATGGGTTTTTTCTCCCTGATCAATCACTGACTTAGATTGTCCCCCACTCTCTTCTGAGTCTACCCACAGCCTACATGTCTCTGAAGGTCCAACTCAAGCCCTACCTCCTCCACAAAGCCTTCCCCAACCTCTCCAGCCACAGTGCATTCTCTGTCCACTGATGATCTGCTATATATTTTACATTCATCATGTACCATTTTATACTGTCAGTTGTCGGTTTCATCTCCAGCTCTTCTCTCTCTCCCATGCTCTAAATTCATACTGCCAATTACCTGTTGAAAATCTTCAGAACTATTATTTGCTGGCACCTTCACTCAACATGCCCAAAACACACTTCATCATCTTCAGTGTCAACCACCCACCCAGGCAACACATACACACTCACACACACATCCCTCCCATTTTCCCTATCTTCCCAATCTTGTCTGTTAATGGAGGTCAGCAAGAAGCAAACATTTCCAATGTTTAAAGCACTGCATTAGGCACTGTGGGGACATAAAGGTATACAAAGATAATTCCCTTGACTCTCCTGTCAGGATGAGTCACCTCTATTCTGCTCACCTTCTCCAAAATACCCTAAATTTAGGCCTACCACTAAACTTTCATACTGCATTCTTATGATATCTCCTCCTCATTAGACTATAAATATCATGAAGGCAAGAGTCATGTCTTAGGTCTCTCTGCCTTAACAGTGTCCAGGACAAAGACTGACATGCTAGTTATGGTGAATAAACCTTTCCTAGCTGGCCAGGTGGATAACATTGCATGTCCCTAAAGAGCTCACCATTAAGTGGGACCCCTAGAATTGCAGTCATCCTCACCTCTTCTCTTTTCCTCATAAATAATCACCAACAAGTTTTCTTGGTTCTATTTTAACAATATCGACTGCATCCATCCACTTTCTCTTCCTCTCCACTCTCAGAACAGTAGCAAACACCACTATCTGGATTGCCTGGATCTCAGCAGGCATCTCTACTGGTTTCTGCACATCCTCATTAATTATCCTCACCACTTCCCTGCAATCCAGGCCCCACAATACCACCAGAAAGATCTTTCTAAACCACATGCTATTCCCTGCATTGGCATCCCCTCATAATGCAGCTCCAGCTCAAGGCCCCACTCCTCTTCTTTCACCTTTCTCTCAACTCAAATCATCCTACTATTTGCTCCAGGCTCTCCTACTTCCATGATTTAACTTACTAACACCCTCTAACCTTCTAACAATCAGAAGCTTCTTTCCATTCTTCAAGACCCAATTCAAGTCCATTTCCCCCCTTTATGGTATTGTTAATTGAGTCATTTCTTTACCACTCCCACATCATCTTATTTAGACTTAGAGCTTTGTCTGTGTTACTTATTTTGTCCTATCCTGTTACAGTTCATTGTGTGCACACCTGTCTTGACTACTACACTGGAAGGTCCTTGGAAGCAGGGTCCATATTTCCCCTACCCCAATGCCTATGAGATGCTCAATAAACAAGCTGACTGGAATTTAATGACCTGCCCTACAACATTCATTCATTTTATAAATATTTACTGAACATAAACCAAACAAAAAGCCATCTCTGCTCTTATAGCATTTACATTCTAATGGTAAGATACAGATATTAAATGAAATAAATAAGTAAATGTATATATTTTAGATGGAGGAAAATGGTAAACAAAAATATAAATTAGGGAAAGTGAACAGGGGTAGTGAGGCTAAGGTTCAATTTTCTCCCAGGTGACCAGGGAAGACACTGCTGTGGAGCTGATAAGTAAGCAAAGACCTGATTCCATCATGACAGTGTTTCAGGCAGAGGGATAGCAAGTGAGGCAGGTACCTGTCTGGCATAGGCAACCAGGAGGCCAGTGTGGCTGAAGTGGAATGAGTGAGAGGGAGAGAGCACAGAGAGGAGGTCAGAGGGGCAATGGGAGGCCAAATCTTGTAGGGCCCTGTAGGCTATCAGGATGACCTTGGTTTTGCTATTTTTAAGATGGGTGACCATCAACCAAGTTACATTTTGAAAGAAATTTTGAAACAATTACTCTGTCTACTGAGTTTAAATTAGATTTTAGGAGTGACAAGGAAAGCAGCAGAGACACCAGTTAGAAAGCTACTGCAGCAACACAAGATAAACAGCTACTTAATATGTGTCTCCTTCAGCTCCTTTTTACTCAAATAAATGCTTTTTTTTAATCTTTGGGGAAAAAGAAGAGAAAGGAATGTTACTGAAATAAGCTAGGTGAGAGATTTAACTCCACAGACTTCTAGTCCCAGGCCTTCCCTGACTAGCAGGCTAGTTCAGCTGGCCCCAGCTATTCAAACCTAACCTTAGCAGTTGTGTAAAATGCTTCTAGGGGTTAATTTAGGTGCTCAGATCAGAGCCAGAGCTTGTGATGTGAGTCCTTAACTGTGCTCTAAACTGAAAAGAGTACAGGAAAATTTGAAGAAAAGGGTCCAAAAACCCGGACAAATAGCCCAGAGTAATCATCAAAGGAGGGGCCAGACTGTGCTACAAGGTTTGTCATTGAAGGATATTATAATGAAGGCTTGCTGTCTGTCCACTTCCCACATCCCAAGGAAAGGCAGCAAATGCTGTGCCTTTTGTAGATAAAGACACTGAATCAGAGAACAAAGTTAGAGTGAATCTGGTAAGTTATTTAGAGATCCTAACAACTAGATTATACCAAATGAAAGATGTAGTATAGGGGTAAAAACCAGCTGTGAAAATCATCTAGACCAAGAAAATTCCAGGCAAGGTCTGTGAAATTACTTCAGGGATCAACAGAAACTTCTTGATTTCCAGTAAAAAAAAAAAAATTCTAATAAGTCTACATATTGCATATATAATTATAAATCTGTTGATAGCATTTATTCCATTGAAGGACATGTTCCTCCCCTTAACCCAACACACAACAAAAAAAAGTGTACAAAGTAAATTTTATCTTAAATGCTTAGGGAAAAGCTCCTAACAGTGGTTATCTGTGGAAGGGAACAAGGAAGAGAGAATTTTTTATTATCTACATTATATATTTCTGTAATGTTTTAATTTATTTATAGTGAGCCTATAGTTTTACTAATTAATAGTATTAATTTTGAGGCATTAAAGAAACAATAAAGCCCTGGCTGGTGTGGCTCAGTAGATTAAGTGCTGGCCTGGAAACCAAAAGGTCATCGGCTCCTTTGCCAGTCAGGGCACATGCCTGGGTTGTGGGTCAGGTCCCCAGTTGGAGGCGTGTAAGAGGCAACCAATTGGTGTTTCTCTCCCTCTCTTTCTCCCTCCTTTCCCCTTTTTCTAAAAGTAAATAAATAAAATCTTTTATAAAAAGATAGGCATTTTTTTAAAAAGCAGTAAAGACACATACAAAAATGCACTGAGGAACTAACTATTCAATGAAGCCCTTGGGTAAATATTTTTGAAAAGTGAAGAGATATAATAATGTGAATAACTGAACACTATTTTATCTGTGTCATGACATATTTCTATATATTGGGGTGGGGGTTTGGTAATATAATCAGGGCCTTTCTTAAATAATAAAAAGTAAGTAAGTCACCCAAGAAAGTTATAAAAAACTGCTAAACAGCAACTACATTTCATTCTCTGGATATTATAATGAAAACAGATATGCAGTTAGCAGTATGCAATGAGTTAAGGGTAATCTTTTCCAGAATTAAAGTGGCCAGACAACTTCCTGTAGTCCTATGATTGCTATTTCTCAAAAACATATCTGAGGCATTAAGACTTAAGTCTGTTTAAAGAGCTTATGGCTAAAAAAAGGAGGTTAGCACATGGATTCTCTTATTATTGTATTCTGCCATGGTGATTTTTAGACTAGCAGAAATGACTATGTACTATGTTACATGGTCTAGAATTAGTAGACAGAAGGGACATAGTTAAGGTGGAACAGTTGTCTGAGCTTTGAATTATTTTGCTCTTTTAGTATTTTGCTGCCTGGATGTAATATAAATACAACTTCATTTCAAAATATCTAATCATAGATTTTTCCCAGTTGTGTTCTAGTCTTATTTTTTGACATACACATACAACTACAAACAGTTTCTGGTAACTGATTAAAACTACAAGATTTTCAGTAGAATACTAAGAAAGTACAAGAGTCACATTCAAAAAGGCTTTCAAAAGATTCACTTACCACTGGATTTAATTTCTCTGACATAATTACTAGGGAACCAGCCTGTTCTCCCATTTAATGTGCCTTCCCACCAGCCTCCTTCTTCAACTCTAGTGACGTAAATGATGTCGCCTTTACAGACTGACAGTTCATCTTCATTAGTCTGCTTAAAGTTAAATCTTGCCTTTACTATCAACTGGTGACTTCCATTTTCCATCATTTCCTAGAGAAACAAAAGCCACACCAGATGAAGCACCCATCCAAATGAAGCAGGGGCAGAAATTATATGAATTTAGGCAAATTAAGTAGGGTGACCTAGGATAAAACCCCAGGTCCATCTCAGTCTTGAGTTTTTTTTTAACTTAGGAGTGAGCTTAACATGGGAGGAGGGATTAATAAATCTCTGGAAACTGTGGAAACTTTGGTATTTGCGAGACTGTGTATTTTGGAGGGTCATAATTTTTATTTCCCTCTCCCCCTACCAATTGTCTGAAGATGCTTATTTATATGATCCGGGGAACAAAGCAGAGTGATAAACTATTCTATTCTGCCTCTACCCAACACATAAGCTTATCTTATGTAATTATATGACCAAGATTAGGTACTAACCTACTCTCATAAAATCTGCCTCCCACATTCCAATTACTAAGAATATCCTAAATTGGCTAAGACTTAGTCATATGTAAAGATCAAATACCCCATAGTTACTAAGTCAGGAGTTCTTAATCTGTCACAAGCCCCTTTGAGAAGCTGATGAGCGCAACTGAACTTTACCCAAAATACATAAACCCATAAGTTCATACAATGAAGATTTTGCATACAATCTGAGTGAGTCCAAGCAGTGTGGAACCATAGTGTTCATCAGCTTCTCAAAGGAACCTGTGATGTCAAAAGGTTAAGCACTTTAGAAATAATATGATGACTTAAAGCAAGCGGGTGGCTTTGACAAGAAATGATGTCTCAAAAGAGCACAAGATGGGATGTTTTCTCCCAAACAAAAGTTTCAAAGATAACTGGGCTATCCAATATAGGAGCTCAGCATGAGTCCAGTATAAATACAAAGAGAAAAATGGCAATAATGATGACAATAGCAAGTAATATTGATTGCCTACTGTGTGCCAGGCGCTATTTAGTTCCAATAAACTGAAGGATAGGGGGAAATAACAGCAAACTGCCATCAGGAAGTAGTCATAATGACATAGTTGCATAGCATTCTCGGTTAAACAATTTTCTCAATTTTACGAAGAGACAGAATTTTGGGCTTTGACCCCAATTTTCTTAATTTTCTTCAACCCTGAACAACCAAAAGGTTGTTCCAGCAGGCCAGCTTGAATTGGTTCTAGGTTTAAAATTACTTTTCTCCGGACACCCCAAACAACAGGATGGCTATCTTACTACATATGGAAATGCAACTGCGATAACTGATCTAATTTCACGGATTTTAAAACAGGCAGGGGGAATTGGAGACTATACTTACCACTGCCTTTGACTGCCTTTGCAGCCCTGGAGCTGTGCTAGAAACTGCTCCCTGTGGGTTTGTCTGAGAACTATTAGCAGCACTAAGAGAAGAGGAACGTCCACATGGTCTTTCTGATAACTGATCTGTGAAAAAAGGAAAAGGCATGGTAAAGGGAACCACTCATGTCAGAAAAACGTCTACAATGTAACATTGTCTTTCATGGGACATTATCAAAAGCAACCTGGCTGTAATTTAACTGTTATCATTATGAATGTGCCAAGTATATTTCATCCCCCCTCCCTTTTTAGCAGCCAACTCCTTTTTCTTAACCTTACTGGCCGTTGCTCTCCAGTAGAATGAAAAACAGCGACAAAACCACATTTTCTCTTAACCCATCTCCCTACAACTCTTCCCTCCTGAGCCAGTTGCAACAGTATGCACTGTTATCCCAGGCAGAACTATATTGGGTACCAAACAGCTGTTTGTGGCTCTTATTACTTTGAAATATTTCAAATTTCTCTCTTTGTTTTTTGGCCTATAACTGAGTGGTTCTTTTCTTCCTCACATGTAACAATATGTGTGGCATATATCATGTAAAATCTCTCTTTGCCTGGTAGAGGGGAGAAGGACAAGAATGAGAGACTGAGTGTGTCTGGGAAAGACTCAATGTTAACACTAGAATAATTTTTTAAATCAAACTCAAGAGTCCTCTCTTCCTTGAAACCTTGTGAAATTCGATCATACCAGAGCTGAGCTGGATGTTCTCAGTATGCTAAGAGTGTACTGAAGAGAGGAGCTGGCTTCTTGACAAACTCAAATGAAGGTTCTTTTCCTCTCCATTTATTTTTAAAAGATATAAACTGCAAAAGTCTAAAGCCCAAACATTCCCTAGGCGACAAGCTCAGTATCCAAGTAGTTTCCTTGATGCTATGGGTTTTAACTTTCACCTCCTTGTATTTTATAAGAGACTGTAAAACTTGCTAGGAGAGTTTGGCAAAAGAACGTATAATTTGTATGGCATAATGTTAGAATCATACAATTCTCCCTGCCCAGAAATGGAGAGTTGTCATGTGTGTTAAATATAGTTATTCGAATTAGCTGTACTTTCTGCTCGATGCCTTGCAATAGCTCAAAAGCATTTTTTCCAAATAGCAAAAGAACAATTTTGAAGAAGTATTTTTATATTTATTGCTATTATAAACAGCTCTTTTGACTAAAACTGTAATTACTTGATAGCTTCCTAAATGCTCCATTCTATTTGGCACTTGATTATATTGTCTGTTTTTCTTCTCTAATTGTTTCACGTGGGTAAGTTGAGTCTCCCTAAATAGATGGTAATTTTCTCAAAGGCAGGGACTGTATCTTACATTTCCTTTGTAGCACCTGGCAATGCTGGGCACACATGACACACTCTGTTGACTTTCTAATGGCTGGAGCAGCAAGACCCATGTTTGGGCATAAGGGCACTGGAGTCAGTCAGATGTGGGTCTGAATCCCAGCCCTGTCACTTACATTCTAGATGGGCAAGTGTGGGCCTGACTTTCCTTATCGGTAATATAAGCCTAATAATACTTAAACCCAGGATTGTTTCAAAGATTTAATGAGACTACCTAAGGCTCATAAGACAGCCTCGACCCATGTAATGGCTCAAAGCACTTTAACTATGATTATTACTGACCAGTTGTAGGTAAGATACTATATCACAAAAAGAGAGAAGTTCTACTCTAAGCCAGCAATTTTCAGCTGGTGTGCCACAAGAATTTTTAAAACATGCAATACCTTGATGACTCTTCCCCTTCTCTCCCCCCAGTCATCAAGGAACATGTATAAAGGACCCATGGACAAAGCCAAAGGGGGAAGGATTGAGGGTGGGAGGCGGGAGTGGATGGTGAGGGGGAAGTGGTGGCAGGAAACTGGAGACAACTGTACTTGAACAACAATAAAAAAACATGCAATACCTGACTATTTAGTCAAGGGCACTGATCTCTTTTCCCTTAGACTGTCAAATAAAAAAAATGACAATAGCCAATACAACAATAACTGTCTGGTGTAAATGTCCTGTCTTGAACCATAAATATATAGGTCTTTATATAGTAGAGTCCCATCTTGCCCTGGCTGGTATGGCTCAGTGGATTGAGTGCTGACCTGCAAACCAAAAGGTTGCTAGTTTGATTCCCAATCACGGCACATGCCTGGGTTGTGGACCAGGTCCCCAGTAGGGGGTGTGTGAGAGGCAACCGATTGATATATCTCACTCATTGATGTTTCTCCCCCTCTCTTCCTCTCCCACTTCCCCTTTCTCTAAAAGTAAATAAATAAAATCTTTAAAAAAAATAGAGTTGCATCTTATTAGTCACATTGCATAATCAGGCTGCGTGTGATTGATTAACTCTTGGTACCGGACAGAAATCCTTATATACAAGTATAGGCACCTGATTTTTATAAAAAGTCTCTTTGAAAGAAAGGGGGTCAGCAATTACTATTATTTTTTTGTAAATCAATCAAAATTATACCTATTTGTCATATCAGCAAAAATATTTATATTGGGCCACAAAATTTTATTTTATTTTTAGTAGTTTATTTTTATTGTATTTTTCCATTGCCATTTATCCCCATTTTACCCTCTCCCACCTACACAACTTCCCTCCTTCCCACAATTACCACAGTTATCCATGCCATTAGAGTGTGCCACAGAATTTTAATAATTAGTTTATGTGTGCCAAGAGATGAAAAAGGTTGAAAATTTTTCCTCTAAAGTAATCATCATTTTCTTTGCAATTACTAGGATTTATAGTTAATACCTCCAATGTTGTGGGTATTAATATTTAAATAAAAGATACTCTTTTCACTGACTATAAACCTGAGGTTTCATTTCCAGTGCAAGGTTCATGAGGGGTTCCTTTACATGGACAAAGATATACAGCAAACTATGAGAAAAATGTCTCTAGTGGAGAAAGGGAAGTAACATCTATAGTCTATAAACTTTATGAAAAAGGGAACTGGTCTTTTTATTTTTATTTTCTGTTTTGTTACACTCAGCTGACTATTCAACAGCTTTCAATTAAACACTTTCTTGGTTCTTATCATTATATTAGGGTATTAGAATGTCATCTGCAATAGGTATGTTTAAAACCTAAATCATGATGGTAATGGAAAACAATATAATAGATTAAAATAAAAAATAAATCTTAAACTATGAAAAATTACATAAATTATATCACTTGACATCCATTGGAGTTTATTTGTAGGGAGGGGAGAATTTTGCACCAAACAATCCTAGCCATAACTGGCTCTTAGATAATCAGAAACATGTGGAACCAAACACATCACCTAGAACTCATAAACCACAAACACTGCTTACCTTCTGTTGCTTTGTTGACTGCTAAAAGAGTGTTCAGAACCTTGGAGAAATTGATCCCTGAATAAAGGTCATCAGGATCAAATACCTATGAGAAAGGAAATGAAACCGGTTAGACATCCAACTCAACAAACCCACCTATCAAAAGACCATTTCCTTTAGCTCTTAGAAGAAAAAAAATGTAAAAGCCAAGACCCAAAACCTCTGCATGCCTTTGGGAGAAATGAAAGCAGCAGCTGAGCCACCTAATGACATGTGGCAGGCCATCAGTGAGTCAGAGCAAAGCAGTAATGGGAAATGAGAGCCAAGCTGAGAATGCAGGGCCCACCAGGAAATGCAGTGTCTACTCAGGCCTACTCTTCTGACATGAACATATCAATATACTCTTAGCCCAGTTACAGGAAACTCATATGTATGGGTTACAGTTAATGCCCATCACCTACAGAATGTCCCTAAAAGTCAAAAAAGGAAGTGGAGCTTTTTTGACACTTTTTCATCTGTAAAGTTTATTCATTGTACTCAGTAAGGTCACTGTCAGCTATGCCTTTCTCTCCACTCCTTGTCGTCTCCATTGCCACCCACTGAGTCCCAACCACCTATGATTTTAACTCCACATTGCCCAGACTTTGCATCCAGATCTGCCTTTTGCTCCCAACCCCTGTTTCTGGTTTCTGCTGCTTGACCTTAACCCCCTCAGCTCATTTTCATGGATTTCAACCTCTGCCTGCCTGAGCTTAGAGATTCTTCCTAGCCTTAAGTGATTTTTCCAGATATGACTGCTGGCCTTCCTGATACTACTAAACTTCAGCAACAAAACATTAAATAAATACATTTTCACTTTGCCAGTCTCAACCCTCATTCTGATATGCCACTGTCCTTAGTGAAGATACCAATCAGTTGTTGTTTTAGAATTTATTAATTTTAAAACACATTTAATGTATTAAAATACATTGAAACTTCTTCTAGTCTCACATATGTGTATTTGAAACTAGAAGTATTCTCAAGTACAGGCACAATCTATTAATTTGCCAGCCAATGATGTAGATATACATACCTATAGGTAACCAGATGCCCACTTTCTAGATAGAAATTCACCTACTAAAAACATTTTGTTCCAGCTCTGGCTGGTGTGGCTCAGTGGACTGAGCACTGGGCTGTGAACCAAAAGGTCGATGGTTCAATTCCCAGTAAGGGCACATGCCTGGGTTGCAGGCCCCCAGTAGGGGACACATGAGAAACAACCACACATTGATATTTCTCTTCCTCTTTTTCTCCCTCCCTTTTCTCTCTAAAAATAAATAAATAAAATCTTTTAAAAAAATCATTTTGGTCCAAAATGTCTGTGTTTGTATTTTTTCCCCCTAAATGTTGTGATGGGAAAAAAGTGTACCTTATCATGTGGGACATGACTGGGTACAACATTTTGAAGGATGTCTTCCCCTTAAGTGGAGCCATTGCTCCATTCTTAATGTGCCTATTTTTGGGGAGTCATGTCTAGACAACATTTTATCTTTTTTGGTTTACATATTCTTGAAGATCTAAAATCCATCTCTAGAATTAAAATACATAGCATCCATTTTTTCAAATGAGGGAGCATCTATGTAAATAATATATGTAAGTGTGAGCCTATAGAAGTCTGTCTACTTGGGAATCATCCACTCTGCTATTCATTCATTGATTTATTTATTTTAAGTATATTTTATGATTATACTATTACAGTTACCCCATTTTTTCTGCCATTTATTCCCTTCCGCTCTGCAACCCCCACCAGCATTCCGCCAACTTAATTTATGTCCATGGGTCATACATACAAGTTCTTTGGTTTCTCCATTTCATATAATATTCTTAACCTCTCCTTGTCTATTATGTACCTACCAATTATGCTTATTCCCTGTACCTTTCCCCCCACCTTCCACCCTCCCCGCTGATAACCCTCCATGTGATCTCCATTTCTGTGATTCCATTCCTGTTCTAGTTGTTTGCTTAGGTTTTGTTTTTGTTTTTAGGTTCAGTTGTTGATACTTGTGAGTTTGTTGTCATTTTACTGTTCAGTGTTGTGATCTTCTTCTTTTTCTTTGGTAAGTCCCTTTAATATTTCATATAATAAGAGCTTGGTAGTAATGAACTTCTTTAACTTTACCTTATCTGGGAAGCACTTGGCCTGCCCTTCCATTCTAAATGATAGCTTTACTGGATAAAGTGATCTTGGATGTAGGTCCTTGCCTTTCATGACTTTGAATACTTCTTTCCAGTTCCTTCTTGCCTGTAATATTTCTTTTGAGAAATCAGCTGATAGTCTTATGGGAATTCCATTGTAGGTAACTGTCCCCTTTTCTTTTGCTGCTTTTAAGATTCTTTCCTTCTCTTTAATCTTGGTTAATGTAATTATGATGTGTCTTGGTGTGTGCTTCCTTGGGTCCAACTTCTTTTGGACTTTTTGAGCTTCCTGGACTTCCTGGAAATCTATTTCCTTTGCCAGATTAGGGAAGTTCTTAATTTTTTTTTCAAATAAGTTTTCAGTTTCTTGCTCTTCCTCTTACCCTTCTGGCATTGCTATGATTTTGATGTCCGAATGTTTAAAGTTGACCTAGAGGTTCAAAACCTGTCCTCACTTTTTTGAATACTTTCTTGATTCTGTTCAGATTGAATGTTTATTTCTTTCTTCTGCTCCAAATTGCTGATTTGAGTCCCAGTTTCCTTCCCTTCACTATTGGTTCCCTGTATATTTTGCTTTATTTCATTTTTTATAGCCTTCACTTTTTCCTCTATTTCATGACCATACTCAACCATTTCTGTGAGCATCTTGATTACCAGTGTTTTAAACTCTGCATCTGATAGGTTGGTTATCTCTTCATTGCTTAGTTCTATTTTTGGATCTTTGATCTATTGTTTCATTTGGGCCATATTTCTTTTTCTTGACACACCTGTTTTATTGTAAGAGGCGGAGCTTTAGGTATTCACCAGGGTGGGGCAACTCCCATTGCTGGGTAGTGATGCTGTATGTGGGGAAGGGGTCAGAGAGGGAAAAATGCCATTTGCTTGGCTCTCAACCGGCTTTCAGTCACTTCCTCCACTGCCCACAAGCAAATTGGGCCTCTCTGGTGCTGATTCCCTGGTGGGTGAGTTTGTGTATGTTCCAGGACCTTGTGGCTCTCTAATAAGCTCTCCTGTGAGGGTGGGAGTCTTTCTTGCTGCCAGAGCCCCCACAGATTTTTACAGCCAGAGGTTCTGAGGCTTTCTTTCCCCGCACTGGAACCCTGGGTTGCATGGTCTATCTTGCTCCCCAGTTGTTCCTCCGGGTTTATACACATGCAAATGTGAGGCTGCCAGCCACCACCTTGCCTATCTAGTCCTCCATCCACTGCCATGCCACATACCTCCTCTTTGCCCCAGCTGCCCATCTCTGCCCTTCCTATCAGTCTGAATGAATGTTTCTTTTTTAAATTCCTTTTCTTTAAAGTGAAATTTTATAGTTTTTATCACATATTTATTTTATTTATTTATTTTTAGAGAAATGAGAAGAGAGAGTGAAAGAGAGGGAGAGAAACCTCTATGTGCAAGAGATACATCAATCTGTTGCCTCTCACGCATCCCCAGCCAGGGACCTAGCCTGCAACCCAGCACGTTCCCTGCATGTGCCCTGACTGGGAATCAAACCAGTGACCTTTCAGTTCACAAGCTGATAGTCAGGCCACTGAGCCACTCCAGCGAAGGCCTCTTCTTTAACTTCTTGGTTATCAGACTTCCATGCAGTTTGGTTTTCTGGCAGATATGGTTGTTTTTTGTTTTTAAATTTGTTGTTGTACTTCTTTCAATTGTGCAAGGAGGCAAATTGCATTTACCTATGCCTCCATCTTGGCTAGAAATCCTATTCATTTAATCAATAAATGTTTTGTATTGAAACTTAAAATGATTAAAGAACACATTCACATCTAAAAATGATACACTAATATACTTTTAGTAAAGGGCTAATGCTAATATTACTAAAGTAAATTACATTACAATCCAAACATGTTTCTCGATGCTACTGTATATTTCAAAGTTTTCCAGGAATAAATTGATGGACAAAGCCTGGGTGAAGAAGATCCAATTGACTCTGGTAAGAGTATCTAGTAACCCAGGGGATTCCACACTTATTGACTCTCCCTTAACAATGATAATAGGAAAGAGTTAATGACACATATACCAAAAGAGTAACAAAGCAAAAAATTCATTTGTTTTTAGCTCATAATTTCTCATAGGAATGTGAATATGTGCGTGTATATGAATGCATGTGTTGGATAGATGTGGTAGACGTGGGTAGAGCCTAAAATAATAAGCAAAGGTAAATATCCGCAGAATAAGGCATGAGAGCAAAACGTGTGATAAAAACCTCCCTCTCTTTTTTATGCTGCTTCCTATCCAGGTTAATTGACTGCCTATGTGTGGCAACACTAGCATTATTCACTTGTATCAGTACTTGACTAAATATGAAAACCATAAACTGATGGAAAATTAAAACATGCATCAACAAGAGTCACTGTGTCTGCTTGAGGGAAGTTGCCTGGACTACGCACAGTTCCTTTTTTAGAAAACTAGAGTTTACCCACGGACACTGTTCTTCTCACTGCAAGCCTGTTCTGTAGCACTAGTAACTACACAGGAAGGAGTTGGAAGAGGTCTCTAGGGGCTAGTAGAGAAGGCAACGCCTAAGGATTATGACTGCAGAGCATTTGGAAGATTATATATAACCATGAACACTCTCCACTGCACCACACCCTTCTAAGCCTCAAATTAAATGCTATTGAAAATTCCACCCCAGACCTTTCTTCAATGCACTTGTGACTGGTCCCCTGTTAAAATGGGAATATTATTTGGAGGGTGGTACAACAATATCAGCCATTATTAGTCCTTTATATGTTAGTGGAAATGAGGAGCATAAAATCAAGTTTATAAATGAAGATGTGGAAAAAAGCCAAGGTCACTGGCGTCCAACTGGGAAACAGCTAAGGAAAACCTGTCAGTGTTAGAAATGTAAGAACAAGGAAAAACAGGTTACAGTACAGGCTGTTTTCCTAGGACTATAATTTATACATACAAAAAAAAAAAACCAACAATTCCCCTTTCCTATCTGCAAAGCACTCTGGGACTTGTTAAAAGTTAATGCAAATTTGCACATTTATGCTGTGTATGATGATACTCATCTACTGGTACTTTGTGCAAGCCTCACTAGCTTGTTTAATATGGTATGAAACTAAACTTTCTTTATACCTATTTTGGTACAGAAATTAGCTGGATAGTTCCATTTGGATCTGTGAACAACAGGTGAAGAGCAAGATTCCCTCCTTCCATCTACCATGCCTGTGATGCAGACAAGAAAGAAAGAACTGCTTCTTAGACTACTGCTATATGGTTTCAAGGTACCACTCCCGCAATGGGATGAGGCAAGGTTCAAGTATAATAGCAACAGCAACAAAAACATTTACTCTACTCTGGGTAACCATAGAAGAGAGGGATTAAACTTTATTGAAGATTTTTAAAACGTATTTGTGTATACAGCCCCTCTAAGGTCCAGTCCTACATCAGCAGCTCAAATCAGACAAAGCATTTAATTTTTAAATATTTCTCCACATTTTTCCATTTTGGATATCTACAATAACAACAAAACCTATCTTCCATCCACTAAATACCAGCTGTTAATTCTGAAATGTTGAAGATCTGCCAGTATAAACTGCATAGAAGTTAATACAAAGTGGGGCAAAAGTAGGTTTATAATTGTGAGTATGCAAAACACAGAGTTTATTCTTGTATTATTCTTTTTTATAGTTTAATGCATTTTAATAGCAAACTTACAGGAATAGCACAGAAGACAGGCAGCATTAAAAACATACTTGCATGTAGGACAACTCAGAAAAGTAGAGTGAATGAATAGAATCTATTGTATGATAAAAATGCTACAAAACACCATTTAGCTGCCATCTATTAATGTATTATTTTCCATACAAACAACATACCACAAACCTACTTTTGCCCTACCCAAATATATATAGAATTATATATAATATATAATTGTAATGAAAATAAATAATACAGTAATTAATAAGTAATAGCACAGGAATAAACTGTTTCATGTACTCACAATTATAAGGCACAAGTATGTGCCTACCTCTATATTTTTATTGGTTTACAAATAGATCCTTTTGGATTAGTTTTCACTTTCAACATGTATGCTGTTTCACGACATTTTTCCTAAACTGACAACCACAAGGAAGCACATGAGAAGAAACTTCCACAACCCCTTGTTTGATTCCCTCACTAATCTTATATCCACAATTTACTGATTTACTGAGCCCTTGTTATGTGCTATAAGCTGACACCATGCTTGGAGATAATAGATGATAGATAGATGATAGATAGATAGATAGATAGATCTCCATCATTGCACTTAATTCTCCTGGAAAGCCTGTAATGTGGGTAAAATTATTTACCCCATTTTATAAATCAGTAAACCAAGACTCAAAGTAGTTAAGTCACACAGCAAGAAAGTGATGAGGCCAATAAATATACAGAACAAAGGGTTGTGAGGGGCATTTTAGACCTGCATGTATACTTTATGTTTTGATAAGACATTTAAAAAATGAAAAAGGAGCCCTGGCTGGTGTGGCTCGGTGGATTGAGTGAGGGCATGCAAAGCAAGGGGTTGCTGGTTTGATTCCCAGTCAGGGCACATGCCTGAGCTGCAGGCCAGGTCCCCAGTGGGGGCCATGTGAGAGGCAACCATGCATTGATGTTTCTCTTCCTCTCTTTCTCCCTCCCTTTAAAAATAAATAAAGAAAAGAAAAAAAGAAAACATTTTTTAAAAAATGAAAATGGAATCCATGGGTTTTAACACACACAAAAAAATCCTTTGCTGCTGTTAGTACACACAGCATCTGAACCATCTGCAGCAACTTTGTTATAACCTTGCACATGACCAATTCAATGAATCATGGCAAAGAGAAAATATCCACATGACAAGACTGTCTCCACAGGGTTCTTTCCTAATTCCTGTGCAGTCCTTTGCATTTCAAGGTGCAGCCTTGACCCAGCAGGCACCTTTTGCCAGAAGCTGGGAAAGGCTGTACTGAGCTACTCTTACTTGTTCATCTGATTCCACTTTGTAAGCCACCGTCCATATTTGTGAGGTGCTGGTTGCGGGGAGGTCCAGCCCATGGTTACAGGACCAAGCTAAACCTTTCCTTGGCATCATGCCCTAACCACTTAAGTTAACAATCACAGACCAACTGCATATTTGTTAAAAGAAGTCATTGTATACTAGTTCAGAACTGGGTGATGTCGGCAATGTCATGTGGCTACAGTCCCACTCAATTGACTTCCATTTAAAAAGTTAATTTAGTAAGCCAGCCAGAGAAAGACAAATATCATATGATCTCACTCATAAGTGGAACCTAATGAGCAAACTGAACTAACAAGGAAAATGTGGACAGACTCACAGATGGACAGCAGGATAACAGCTAGTGGGGGGCCTGCCCAGGGAGGTTAGTGGGTGGAGGGATTGAGCAAAATAGAAAAAGGGCTCATGGACATGGACAACAGTGTGGTGATTGCTGGGGGCAGGGATGTATAAGGGAACTACAAGGAAATGTAAAAAATACAATAAAGATTACATTTTTTAAAAAGTTAATTTAGTATCTGATGTAATCACAATAGGTTCCATTACTCAATTGTTAAAATCTAATCAATCAAAAAACAAGGGATTCAGTGGAACCACATGTTTCATTCTCATTAATTTAATTTAAATTTTTTATTTATTCTTAGAGATAGGGGAAGGGAGAGAGAAAGAGAGTGAGAGAAACATCAATGTGAGAGAGAACTATCAATTGGCTGCCTCTCCCACACACCCCAGGGACTGAACCTGCAACCCAGACATGTGCCCTAATCAGGAATTGAACAGGCAACAACTGTTCACTTTGTGGAACAACACCCAACCCAACCCACTGAGCAACATGGGTCAGGGCTGTTTCAGGCCCATTAAAAAGAAGAGATTCCAAATACACATATTTTAGAATATTCCATCTCTCCCTTGTTCTTATTGTTCATACTGAATAAAGTCTTAAATTAACAGACCATTTCCAATCACATTCTCTAAATCTCATAGCTGAGCACTCTGCCTCTGTTAACTCCTGAACTTTGGAAGAAATGTCATTACATAGTGCAACAGAACAAACATATCTGAGCTGCTTAGTCATATTTCACTTCGTGGCACTGTTCCTAGTTCTGTGAATGAAACCTGGGATGCTTCCATATAGCCCCTATTAAAAGTAGTTACAAAGTCAGCAACAAATAATGCTTTTAACTAGCCACTGGTATTCCACTTACTAGAATGTAGTGGATGGTATTTGTAACTGCTTGGTTTTAAATAAAACAGTTCCTATTTGATATGGAGCAAACTTAAGAAAGCAAACCCTACTCTCTACTCTTTTATTTCCTTCTTTTCTCTCCATTTCAGCAATTTAGGAAAAATCTGACATGTGCATGTAGCTGCAATAACATTGGTGTATTGTAGAGAGCACTACTGTGAGGGTCAGAAGACCTTGACATTTTGTGGCTGTTTCTCATCTAGACAATGAGACACATGCTGGTCCAGCATCTGAATAGGAGCTCCCAAATGCAGTTCCTTGGCTATGTGCCCAAGGTCCAAAATCTGGTCTTCGGATCTCACAGCTCTTGAGAATGGACCCACACCAACCAAGTTCACAGAAAATCAATGCATAAACCAAAATGCCAATTTGCTAATTTTTACTTAAAAATGAATGATTAATGAGTAAATGAGTGGATCAAAAAATTATGATACATTTATACAATGAAATACTACCCAGCAGGAAGAAAGAAGGAGCTCCAATCCTTTGCAACAGCATGGATGGATCTGGAGAGCATTATGCTAATTGAAATAAGCCAGGTGGTGAAAAATAAATACCATATGATGTCACCTATAAGTGGAACCTAATCAGCAAAACAAGCAAGCAAAATATAACCAGAGACATTGGAATAAATAACAAACTGACAGTAACCAGAGGGGAGGGGGAAGAGGGATAATGGGGAAAAATAGGGGAAGGGCCATCAAGGAGCATATATAAAGGATACATAGACAAAGCCAAAGGGGGAAATGATTGAGGGTAGAAGACCGGGTAGGATAGGGCAGGGGGAGTGGTGAGGGAAAAATGGAGACAACTATACTTGAACAAAAACTAACAATAAATAAATAAATAAATAAATAAATAAATAAATAAATAAATAAGAAAGATTGGACAGGACAGAGGAGAACAACTGGGAAAAATTGGGACAATTGTAACAGAACAACAATCTTTTTAAAAAAGGAAAAGAAGATTGGACACTCCAATTTTATGACCAGATCACTCTCTTGCAACATAGAATTCTACATGGAAAGCCAAATTAGAATTAGAAATTTATTAGATAGTATAGAATCAAAACAAAAGGAATCTGGGGTGTCACAGCCTACCATAATTGTTACTGGTTTATAAGTTGACTGTTTCAAAGTGTCATTTTATAAAGACCTATTTACAAATTTTGGCTCTATCTTGCTGCCCCAGCCTGGTGGGACTTGGACTGTTACTGTAGACAGCTTTATCAATCTATGTTCTTTTGTCTATGTGGATTTAATATAATTACCTTACATAACTACTACATGCTTCTAGATTACTTGGACCTCATAGAATTCACAGCTAGGAAGTTCAGCTCCATTGAGCTTCTATGATAGGAGCAAAGATCTAAGTGTTATCCTTCACTGCTCACTCTTCACTGCAAGGTCACCAAATCCATTCCTTGATGGCCATGTCAGCATGACTAACATTAACATATCACACACTATGACTTCTAAACACTTTCTCCACAACAAAGATTTACCTAGTTGAGTATTAAGTTTCTAGAAAGAGGGAAATGAATGAAGAATGATAATGACATCTTGGTGGGGACCTTCAGAGTATTAAAAAGAGAGAGAGAACAATTGGCTTTGGATAATCTCACCAAAAAGAGAATAGGCATAAAGGAAAGGGAAAAATAAAACCTATAAATAAGGCTTGACAAACCACGGATAAGAAGTGGGAGGCCTAGAACCAGCTGCCTCTCAGCCAACCAGCCAATGTGGCCTGCCCAGCTCCCTCCCCTGTACTCCTGTCATTAGAGCCCTTGCAGGAGCCATACTGGCTGGCAGTTTTGAGAAGTAGTGGGTGGAGAAGTGGTGCTTCAGCTGCTGAAGCATCTGTGTGCCAGACCTTGGGGTGTCCTCCTCAAACCCCTCACCCAAGCCTTCAGAGAAGGGGACTCATTTCCTAATGTTCCAAATTGGAATGCAGAACACATTTTCCCAGAGACATAGCATCACACCTGCTACTTAGTTTCTGTGAGTTCTATGTCAGCCACATTAGTTATTAAGCAGGCTGTTGTGAGCCAGCCAGAAAACATAATAATCATGTAGAACCTAGTTTCTGTGGAAAAAAAAATTTCTGTGTTCCCAACAATAACTTACAAATGAACTTTTGGAAAATAATCCATTTTTTTATATTGAAGAAAGCCTGAATGTATGGTCCCAAATCAATGATCACATCCTTAGATTTTCCTTGTCCTGTCATATAAAGGATGAACAAATACCCTAGACACTCTAAGTGCTATTTATTTTAGAACTCTTCATAATGAGAGAACCAAGAAATTTGTATGAAAACTATGAGAATACCCTCAGAAATTATAATAGTTGACAGCTCCTATGTAACAGACCAGGCAGTTAAAGAAAAGATTCAGCTGTGAAGATAGCTCCTGCAGGCCCCGATTTCCTAGGATCCTACTGTGATTTGTGGTCAGAACCTGTAAGTCTAGCAGAAGTAAGTGCTTCACTATGACTTCCATATACAGGAGAGACTGGTGTTAAATGAAACCCACACAAAATTAGGGTAGGGGAATGATGATGATAAAAGGATCCCCTGCCAGTTGTGTTAAGCAGAAGCTTCTCTGGCAGTTTCATCTGAAGTCTTCTCTAAAGTCTTCCATTGAACTTAGCTTCACATTTTTTGTTTTAGTTTTTTTTACTTCTGAAGAGCTACAGCCTTACGGCCTGTATATATACAGCACATTTAAGCCTTCAATCATCCACCACTGTGATATTTTCTATTTTTGTGTGGGTATTAAGATTAATCTTGGATTTCCTATTAGAAGACAGACTCTTTGTAGTCCAAATTGCCCCTGCAGCCCTAGCCCAGTATTCAACATACATAAGGCACTTGATAAATAACCTTTCATTGGTTTATCAACAGTATATACTATCAAAAGCTTAAGTTGTTCCTAGAATATAAGCCCCATGAAGACAGTTTTAAAATTTTTTTCACCTCTGTACCCTCAGTGTCTACAAGAATACCTATGGCCTATCATATAGTAGGTGCTTGATAAATATTTGATGGATTGATGAAATTTTAGAAGCTCTCACCAATACATGATTAATCATAATTGAAGAAAAAATATTGCTGAAACTACAGTAGAGTCAAAAAAGAATTATATTTCCTTTTGTGACAACATGGATGGACCTTGAGGATAATATGCTAAGTGAAATGGCAAACACAGAAAGATGAACACCATATGATTTCACTTATATGTGGAATCTAAAACGCAAAGCAAACAAAAAAAAAAAAAACAAGATTCACAGATACGCAGAACAGATTGGTGGTTTCCAGAAGAGCAGGGGGTTGCAGAGGTGAAATGAATGGTAAAGTCATAAGATCTTAGGTATTAAGAAGTACAAACTTTCAATGATAAATAATTAAGGTATGGGGATGCAATGTACAGAATGGGGAATGTAGTCAATAATATTGTTGTACACCTGAAACTATTATAATTTGTGTATCAATTATACCTAAATAAATAAATTGAAATACATATATCTATATAATATTAAGGGAGAAAAAATTCCATGTGACTTTCCAGGAAATGTATTACCTAAAAATAACATACAGAGAAAGCTAAGATGACAGGCTACATAAACACAACTCACCTCCTCACACAACCACATCAAAATTACAACTAAAGTAGAGAACAATCATCCTTCAGAACCACCAAAAGTCAAGCTGAATGGAAGACCTACAACTATGGAATTAAAGAAAAAAAAAACACATTAAGACTGGTAGGAGGGGTGGAGATGAAGAATGAGCTAGATCCACAACCATAAGTGGCAGATAAAAAGTGGAGGGCTATCTTGGGAACAAGGGGTCCCAGCTTCATACCAGAGCCCCCACCCCAGTTTTCTAGTGCCAAGAAGAGAAGTTCCTGTAACTTCTAGTTGTAAAAGTCAGTGGGGGGCTGAGGCTGTGGAAGGCAGAAAATTCTGGAGTCGCAGGCAGTTCCATTAAAGGGCCTGTGCATGGACCTAGTCAGACTCACTGCCTCTGAGCTCCAGCACCAGGGCAGCAGCTTGAAAGGCACTAGAGACATATGGGGAGGAACTGAAATTGTCCAGTACCAAGAAAAGAGCTGGGAGTCAGCTTTCTCCTAGACAGAAATACTGGCAGAGGCCATTGTTCCTTTTCTGCGTCTTCCCCTGACAGAGCCACAGAACCACAGAGTGAGAAGGCAGGCAGCATATTTGATACTCCAGCCACCTGGCTCACTCTGCTGATTGCCTGAGGCTCCACCCCACCCAAATTTTGGGACCACCCAAACTGTTTCCACTGGCTCTTCCATAAATGGCTTGTCTTGACCCATGCTTCAGATTTTCCTAAATCCTTGCAAACATGCAGCATCTGCATTCAGCAAACCCTATACCTCTCACTAAGTTGCCCCAGGATTGGCACTAGCAGCAGTTGGCCTTGGTTTACAGCTTGGCCTCTCCTGAGCACCTCCAAGCCCAGCACAAGTTGCAGCCATCTGCAGATTGCTTTATAGCTTAGGCTGTATGACCCCAAACAGAACACTATTGGTAGCTGAACTTGGACATAACAATAGCAATCAAGGCTCAACTATAATAGGCAGGTGTACCCAGCTCACAACATGGATGCACCTCAAGTAGAGTACTCAGCTTGGGTAATATGGGTAGATGTGCCACTGTACTCTACAAGATACCTATTTCATTAGCTACTTTATGAAGCCTGAGAGTTGTCGCTGCTGTACCTAAAAAAGGAAACAAACATGAATTGGCTGCCAAAATGAGAAGACAAAGAAATGTGGCCCAATTTTCGAGGACTTCTGGCCAAGATGGAGGTGTAGGTGGACACACTGTGCCTCCTCGCACAACCAAAATTAAGGATAATGAAGATTTAGAAACCAGTAAAAAACCAGAACTAATAGAAAATTGAACTGTATGGAAGTCCGACAACCATTCATCCAGACTGGTAAGAGGGGCGGAGTCGCGGGAGGAAAAAGTTGGTGGACCTGGGCATGCAGGTGGCGGCTTAGCAGACCCCATGCGCACAGGTGGCAGCTAGAGGACCCCGGGCGTGGGGTGGCAATGGGCAGACCTAGTGAGGCCGTGCAAGGTGGCTGACTGACCAGGTGGTCCCACATTTGCACGGAGATAATCCAGGCAAAAACGGGGAGCAAGACAGACCGTGCCACCCAGGGCCTCAGTGCCAGGAAATAAAACCTAAAAACACTGACTGAAAACACTTGTGGGGGTTGAGGTGCCAGGAGAGACCCCCAGCCTCACAGGAGAGGTCCTTGGAGAGACCCACAGGGTCCTAGAATGTACAAAAGCTCACCCACATGGAAATCAGCACCAGAAGGGGCCAATTTGCTTGTAGGAAGCATTGGAAGGGGTTGAAATACTAGAGAGAGCAGAGCAAGCGCCATCATTCCCTCTCAGACCCCACCCCCACATACAGCATCACAACCCAGCCACTGGGCTGCCCTGCCCTGGTGAACACCTAAGGCTCTGCTCCTCACTATGTAACAGGTGCAACCAGACCAAAAAAAAACACACCCCAAAATGGCTCAAATGAGAGAACAGTTCAAAGCCCCAGAGCCAATTCACCTAAGCAACTGAGAGATAGCCAACCTATTAGATGCACAGTTCAAAGCACTGGTGATCAGGATGCTCACAGAATTGGTTGATTTTGGTCACAAATTAGATGAACAAATGAAGGCTACGCTAAGCGAAATGAAGGAAAATGCACAGGGAACCAATAGTGATGGGAGGAAAACCAGGACTCAGATCAATGAAGTGGACCAGAAGGAAGAAGAAAACAACCAAACAGAAAAGAAGGAAGAAACAAGAATTTAAAAAAATGAGGAGAGACCTAGGAACCTCCAGGACATCTTTAAATGTCCCAACATCCGAATTATAGGGGTAGCAGAAGGAGAAGAGGAAGAGTAACAAGTGGAAAACTTATTTGAACAAATAATAAAGGAGAACTTCCCCAATCTGGCAAAGGAAGTAGACTTCCAGGAAGTCCAGGAAGCTCAGAGTCCCAAAGAAGGTGGACCCAAGGAGGAACACACCAAGGCACATCATAATGACATTAGCCAAGATTAAAATGAAGGAGAGAATTCTAGAAGCAGCAAGGGATAAGGGGACAGTCACCTACAAAGGAGTTCCCATCAGACTGTCAGCTGATTTCTCAAAAAAGACCTTCCAGGCAAGAAGGGGCTGGAAAGAAGTATTCCAAGTCATGAAAGGCAAGGACCTCCATCCAAGATTGCTCTATCCAGCAAAGCTGTCATTTAGAATGGAAGGGAAGATAAAGTGCTTCTCAGATAAGGTCAAGTTAAAGGAGTTCATCATCACCAAGCCCTTATTATATGAAATGTTAAAGGGACTTACCTAAGAAAAAGAAGATAAAAAATATGACAGTAAAAAGACAGCAAACTCACAGACATTAACAACCACACCTAAAACAAAAGCAAACTAAGCAAATGGAACAGGAACAGAAACACAGACATGGAGATCACATGGAGGTTTAGCAACAGGGTAGTGGGAGGAGGAGGGGGGGAAGGTATAGAGAATAAGTAGCATAGACAGTGGGTAGAAAATAGACCCACCATCTATTTAGGGGGAGATTAAGAATAGTGTGGGAAATGTAGAAGCTAAAGAACTTGTGACACATGGACTTGAACTAAAGGGGGGAATGTGGGTGGGATGGGGCGTGCAGGGTGGAGGGGAATGATAGGGGCGAAATGGGACAAGTGTAATAGCATAATCAAGAAAATATATTTAAAAAAAAGAAGCATGGCCCAAATGAAAGAACAGAATAAAACTCCAGAAAAAGAACTAGACAAAATGGAGAGAAACAATCTACTAGATGCAGAGTTCAAAATACTGGTTGTAAGGATGTTCAGTGAACTTAGGGGAAGAGAATATGAACTCAGAGAGAACATGTAGAACATAAAAAAAGAATGTGAAAACCATAAGAAAAAAAAAACCAGAAATGAAGGATATACTAAATGAAATGTAGAACAATTTACAGGTAATCAACAGTAGAACAGAGGAAATGGAGAATCAAATCAGTGATTTGGAATATAGGGAAACAAACAAAAAAAAAAAACACCCAATCAAAACAGCAAGAAGAAAAAAGAATCCAAAAGCATGAGGATAGTGTAAGGATCCTCTGGGGCAACTTCTAGCATACCAACATTTGCATCAAGGGAGTGCTGGAAGGAGAAGGGAGAGATAGCAAGAAATTGAAAACCTATTTGAAAAATAATGACAGAAAACTTCCCTAATTGGTGAAGGAACGAGACATAGAAGTTGAAGAAGCGCATAACATCCCAAACAAGATGAACCCAAACAGGCCCACACCAAGATACATCATAAATAAAGTGCTAAGGCAAGATGGTGGAGGAGTGAATGCAAGCCATACTAACCTCCTCCCAGAACCAATCTTGGAGTACAACTAAATTGTGGAGAAATCACCTAGAACAAAAAACTGAACAAGAGTGGGAGAGAAGCCTTATAACTTCGGACAGAGAGGAGAATCAGCTTCAGCACAACCTGTCTGGTAGGGAGTGTGGTGGAGACTCGAGAGGGCTGGCAAGGTGCCCACAGGCAGCAGCACTGGAGGGAAAATTAAGTGGCTGGTTGGATCCCCCTGAGAAGAATGGCAACTAAACCCTAAGCTGGGATATCTAGCCTAGAATACCACAGCCCCAAAAAGTACACAGATAACAAAGTCAAATCTTGATAATCTACATATAGACTGTTGGATATACAAGCTATTCAAAATAAATTTTTAAAAGTTGATCCATTTATTGTCCACTCAACAAATATTTACAAATCTTCTGGTATATGCCAGGCACTGACACAAATATTTGTTTTAAGCTGAGGAAAAAAGTCCACTATACAAAAAAGTCACTCACAGGTGCACAAACTGTCAACCATTGTTTTCCATTCTATTGTCTTTCTTTGAAGGTCATTTTTTTAAAATGCTAAGTCAAGATTTTCCCCAATTCACAACACATTCTCAAACACCAGCATGTCTTCAAAGAGTGCAAACTGGTTATATTACAGTACAAATGCTTATTTACACATTTGCAACATACATTTCCTGAAAGTGGTTAAATTTCTATTTTAGTAAAGTGCTATATTCTTTTGATATTACACATTAATTATGCCTCAATAAATCTCTTAGGGCCCTGGCCCAGTACCTTAGTTGGTTAGAGGGTTGTCCCAATATGCAATACACCAAGGTTGCAGGTTCAATCTCTGGTCACGGCACGTAAAATAATCAACCAATGAATGCATAAATCAGTGGAAAAACAAATCTCTCTTCTTCCTTCCCTCCCCTTATTTCTCTCTAAAATAAAAAAAAATAAAACTTTATAAATGTGTTTACTCACATACATTTCTCAGAAATCATTGGTAAATATCCTGTTTGTTGGAGACCTAGCCATGAACAGACAAATTACAAGACAGAATGTTCTTTAGCAGTCAAGCCTGCTTCAAAGGCTGTGCTCTTCATAAAAGATTAAGAGCTTGACACCTTAATGATACCTCTTAAAATAATGTCCACGCTTCCAAGGAGTAGAAAAGCTTGTATGTTATTGTTTAGGGTGAGACAATTCCTGAATAACTCACTGCTTTGCAAACTGCTGCATTTTGTCTCACTTTATTTTAATTCCTTCTTTTCCCTATTGCTCTATTCAATCCCTCAACTGACATGTCTGATCTCTGTAATAATATTCAAGTCCCCAGGAAAGTATAAAGCTGGAATTTTACTCTATTTGTCTAAGCAGAACTTAATTAGGAAGGTAAATCTTCTGCCAGAAGTCAAATAGAAATGAAGCATGAGTTTATGCTATTTTGGATGATCCACATCTTGAACCCACACAGCCCTCTGTGTGGTAGGGTCCAGTTAGCCAGGGTATGACAATGCCTGGAGCCAATCAGATGTCTTATGTTGTGTTTTTCTTCCAGATGACAGCAGAGGAAGTGGCAAAGTCAATGTTGAAATGCAGAAATGGAGCAGCTTCTAGATTAAAGATAAGGAGAAAATCTTAAAAGCAGCAAGAGAAAAGGAGACAGTTACCTACAAAGGACTTCCCATAAGACTATCAGCTAATTTCTCAAAAGAAATTTTGCAGGCAAGATAGGGCTGGAAGAAAGTATTTGAAGTCATGAAAGGCAAAGCCCTATATCCAAGATTACTCAATTCAGCAAAGCTATCATTTAGAATGGAAGGGTGGATAAAGTGCTTCCCAGATAAGGTCAAGTTAAAGGAGTTCATCATCACCACATCCTTATTATATGAAATGTTAAAGGGACTTATCTGAGAAAAAGAAGAAGATCAAAACTGTGAACAGTAAAATGACAACAAACTCATAACAATCAACAACTGAATCTGAAAAAACAAAAACAAAAATGAACTAAGCAAGCAACTGGAACAGAAACAGAATCACAGAAATAGAGGTCACCTGGAGCGTTATCAGCAGGGAGGGATCAGATGGGGGAAAATGTGGTAAAAAGTACAGGGCATAAGAAGCATAAGTGGTAGGTACAAAATAGACAGGGGGAGGTTAAGAATGGTATAGGAAATGGAGAAGCCAAAGAACTTATATGTATGAACCATGTACATGAACTAAGGTGGGGGAATGCTGGTAGGAGGGGGACACAGGGTGCAAGGGAATAAAGGGGAGAAAAATGGCACAACTGTCATAGCATAATCAATAAAATATATTTCAAAAAAGAAATGGAGCAGCTTCTGGACTATGTGGGCATATACCTTTTTCTAAAAATTTGGTAAGCAAAGGCCCTAAAACTGGGAAGGCCCCTCACATTTCTTCATTTGCATTTCAAAGGCCAGACCTTGCACTTTCTTTTGATGTTAACTCCAATGTCATCACCAATGGTTCTGCAGACCTTATGCTATGTTGGCGACTCTTCACCTCTCAAACTGATCCTTGGGGACTGCCTCAGTGATAACACATGACCAAATTAGCATGGGGGTGAAGTAGGAATAGGTGGCCAAGATTGTGAGGTTTTAATAAAGAGCTATATTGTGCTCCACTGCCCCTAGAAACAACCTAGATTAGAAACAATATTAAAACCAAATTAGAGTTAGATTTAAAACAACATAACCTTTACATCTTCTGCCAGGAAGATTCAATTGATTGAATTTTCTAACAAAATACACTTCTTTTGGTATTATCAACATACATTCAACCCATTCAGAAATGACCTGTTCCTTTTTCAAGTTTTACATACTGTGTTTTTTGTACAGATACAATTGATTTTTATTTTTCCCCTCAATTATGCTCAATTCAACAGATTTATTACTTATTTTCCTGGGGGAAAGAGAGAATGTTTTTGTCAGTCATCGCCAAAAATAAAATAAATAAAATTAAATAAAATAAAAATTAAAATAAAATAAATATTTGTTGACTTGTTTAACTAAAACAACATGGATCTTGCTCTGCGGTATATTTTTTAAATTTTAAGCTATCAAAATAATAAAATAAACATGTTTGCTTTAAAAGACATAAAGATTAAACTATTTTATTAAACTATTTTGTCCAGGTAAACATGAGAAACTTTTTCATATTCTTTTAGTTTATACAAAGACTAAAAAAGAATGAAAAGCTTTCTTGATTTTTCATTTCCAAGAGGAATCTAACCAAATTGTTTCTATTATTAGCACACAAAATGGTAGCTGAAGAAGTTACTGTGGTTAACAACTGAATAATTCATAGTCTCTGAAGAATTCAGTTGCTTTGTCTACTCCAGTTCCTCTTTCGAACTGGATCTCCAAATATATTTCTAGTCATGACTTGTTATAAAGAAAACTATATGCAAATAGTTTCAGCAGTTCACAATTGGCCATGCTAAGTATTGACAACAGCAGCAAAACAATCAGCTGATGACTTAACATGAACTTTTATAACCAATTCATAAAACTCCTAAGGTTACACATTTATTGTCAGAAATTATAGTTAAAAATTCCAGTCTTTGTTTCATGGATATCACTGGGCTACAATAGCACTAAAATTTAAACTATTTACATAGCCTTGCAAATAGAAGGCATAAACAAATTAAATATCACACAAATAATTTTAAACACGTTTTGGCATCATCTCATCTAAATTCAAATTACTTTCAATGATGTGAAGCACTAAGAATGTCAAGTCCAGTAGAAAAGCGCTTAAATTTGTGAGTGAAAGATGTTAATAATGTTGAAAAGATTAATTTCTGCTGTTAATATGAGAACAGAGGCTAAGTCTGCCATCACTATTCATCTAAAATTCCCGAAACAATTAACTTTGTTTTGTCTTTCAGAAGACAGGTGTTAAGCATTAGAAAATGTGTAGGGTTTTTACTTTCAACTTCATTTTTTAAGACCATTTTTTTCAAGAACAAGTGGTCTCTACCAAATAAACCTTGGAACTGAGAAACAAGATAGCTTTATTTCCCCCCACTATTTTAAGTCTTATCCCTATCTTAATTCTTAATATATATAGTGTGAAACCTCAGAAACCTTGGAGAAGCCATTACTCCACATAGTCCACAGTTTACTCTTTCTTGTAGCCAAGTTTTCTTTAATGTCAAGATTTCAAAAGGAAATTTTTCTATAAAGCATGAGTCACTTCTGAAATGAAGCTTGCTTAGCATAACTGTACTGAGTGAACTTTTTTTATAATACAATGTTATCATTTGTGAACACTAGCCTACTGAAATATATTAAAATTCCAATTAGGAACTAAATTTTATTGAGTCTACCCAGTGCCAGGCACTGTGCTAAGTGCTTTGCCTTCTCTCATTTTACATTAAGTGGTAGCATATACCTAATAAACATATACCTAATAACAAAGTAGCACATACTTAATATTATATACTATTTCCACCAAGGAAGTTAGAATATACCTAATAATTGGCTAACCCAGGTTGGTTGAAGTCCAAAGCTCAAGCTCTTAACCACTATACTACTTCTCAGGAGCAAAGTTTCCTTGACCAGAAATCAAACCCAGAACAAGGCAGGGAAAGTCATGAATTCTAGCCACTAGACCAACCACACAAGATGTATTGGGTTACCCAACCCCATGCCAAAAAGCCCCACATGATTGTATGTTTGGGTGTCTGCTTTTTATAGTTTTTCTGTCTCTTTTTTGACATGCTTTTGATTTCACTTCTTCTATCTTATACTTAGATATATACTCTTTCTGCCATGGCCAGTACTCTATTCTATAGGAGCCCCTCTTCTCCCTTTATCACATGTTCTTATTTATATGCTGTTTTCCACTGTACAAAGTGCTTCCACGTACCTTATTTCATCTAATCTAATTTGTTATTTCTAATCAGTTTTGAATTCTAACACATTTAGATAAGTAAAAGTAATTTAGGCTCTGAGTGAGGGTTTATTGCACTCTCCTAGGAATAAAGTGCATAAGTTTTAGTTCAAAAATGGGGCATCTCTTTAGCAACCCAGATCTTCTCTGACCATTCAGTAATTCTATGAGTCATTCATGTAGTGAATATTTACTGAGCATCTGCTATGTGCCATATTCTAATACTGAGTGTTGGGGTTATAGAGATGATCAAGCTCTGGTTCCTGCCTTTGAGAAGTTCCCAAACTAGTGGAGCGACAAAGCTGTCTACAGATTACCATAGTGATAATGAGCAGAAAGCATAAAGGTAGCTTAGCACAAAGGATTTTGAGAAAATGGTCAAGAGCAGGTCAATTCGGCAGATTTTCTAGAAGATCTAAGGCTGAGGAGGAAGCTGGTATCTCTTTATTGTTCTCAACTAGGTGTCAGACACTGGAGGTTGCTAAATTGCTGAACTCAATAGATTAACCAGTGAAATGATTCTCAACTCTGGTTGCACATTACAATCACTTGGGGAGATCTCAAAAATGAAATAATAACCAGACATGGCCACTATTGAAAACTGTTGGGAAGTACCTACACAACATGAACATATAGACAAACCCAACAGAAATGTGCACCAGAAACATGCACAGGTTTATTCACAGTAGCATCGTTCATATCAACCAAAAACTGGAAGTAACTTAGATCTCCATCAACAGGCGAATGGGGAAAAATGGCGCATTCACACGATGGAATATTACTAGCAATAAAAATGAATAGAATCCAAAATATATGAAGAACTCACATGACTCCACTCTAGGAAGACAAATAACCAAAATAAAAAATGGGCAAAGGACTTGAACAGACAATTCTCCAAAGAGGACATTTCGAGGGTCCAGAGATATATGAAAAGATGGTGAGCATCACTAGCCATCAGAGAGATGCAAATTAGAACCATAATGAGATACCACTTCACACCAGTCATAATGGCCATCATAAGCAAAGCAACAAACAAGAAGTGCTGGTGAGGTTGTGGAGAAAAGGGAACCCTAGTGAATTGTTGGTGAGAATGCAGACTGGTGCAGCCACTATGGAAAACAGTATGAAATTTCCTCAGAAAACTAAAAATGGAACTGCCTTTTGAGCCAACAATTCCACTGCTAGGATTATATCCTAAGAACACTGAAACACCAATTGAAAAGAACTTATGCACCCCAATATTCATAGCAGCACAACTGACAATAGCCAAGTGCTGGAAGCAACCTAAGTGCCCATCAGTAGATGAATGGATCAAACAACCATGGTATATCTACACAATGGAATACTATGCAGCAGAAAGAAAGCAGGAACTCCTACCCTTTGAGACAGCATGGATGGAACTGGAGGGCATTATGCTCAGTGAAATAATCCAGGCAGTGAAAAACAAATATCATACATTCTCACTTTTAACTGGAACCTAATCAACAAAACAAACAAGCAAGCAAAATATAACCAGACATTGAAATTAAGAACAAACTGACAGTAACCAAAGGGGAGATGGGAGGGGATAATGCAGGGGGGAAGGGGGAAGGGTTTTCAGGAACTATAAAGGACACATGGACAAAAACCAAGGGAGAGTGGTGGGGATGGATGGCGTGGGGGGAAGTGGAGGGAAAAAGCAGAAAACTGTACTTGAACAATAAAATTTTTTAAAAAATGAATAAACCACTACTATCTGCAATAGCATGGGTGACTTGTACAAACGTTACCCTGGGTGAAAGGAAACTTACAGGGGTGTCAAACTCATTTTCACCAGGGGCCACACCAGTCCTTCAAAGGGCTGGATGTAATTTTAAGGCTGTATAAATGGAGCTACTCCTTAACAGTTAAGCAAGAGCTCGGGGCTCCTGCTGGGTAGAAACAAGGTGCCAGGCCGGATAAAACAAGGAGGAGGGTTGGATTTGGCCACGGGCTTTGTGTTTGCTGCCTGTGCCTTATACAATACAAAAGAGTACATACTGTATGATTCTACTCATATAAAGTTGCAAAACAGAAAAAAAGAATCAGTGTCTTAGAAGATAGGGCAGTAGTATCTGTCGGTGAGAAACAGTGACAGGGAAGGGGCACAAGGGTGGTTTCTGGGTGCTGATGATGTTGTGCTTCTTAATTGGTGTGCTGAGTATATGGATGTGTTCAATTTGTACAGATCCATTAAACTATATACTTGGGATTTGTAGAGTTTCCTGAATTTGTGTTATATATTTTTTCTTAACAAAATGAAGTTTATTTCTTACATTATCTGTTCAATGAATGTTGGTAGGGCCTTTGTTCCAAATAGTCATTCAGGAGCCTGGGTTTATTGAGGTTCCACTCTCCAATGATGCTACCATCATAATGCAAAATGGTGCAGACACTTCAGAAAACAGTTTGGCAGTTTCTTATAAAGTTAAAAATGAAATTATTGTACGGTAACTTCCTACTCCTAAATATTTACCCAAGGGAAATGAAGACTTATGTTCACACAAAAACCTGTGCATGAATATTTACATTGGGTTTATGAGTCGCCAAAACCTGGGAACAACCCAAATGTACCTCATCTGGAAAATGAATGCACAAACTGTGGTATACTCATACAGTGGAATACTACTTAGCAACAAAAACCAACAAACTACTGATACACACCACAGCATAGATGAAATCTCAAATGCAAGATGATACATGAAAGAAGCCAGACTCAAAAAAATACATACTTTGATTCCATTTATGTGATATCTTTTAATGGTAAAGCCATAGGGTCAGAAAGCAGGTCAGTAGCTGCCAGGGGCAGAGGATAATTTTGGAGAGAGATGGAACTGTTCTGAATTCATGTTATATTTAATATAAAGTTTACTTAAATGCTAAAAAGCAAAGAAACACCGAGGCCTGGGCCACACTGCAGACCAATTCACATGGAAGTTTGGTGGGAAGGACCCCTCCAATATTTGTATCCTTTAAAAGCACATCATGTTCCTCTAATTACAGCCATGTCTGAAAACCAAGGTGCTAGGTGTTCCTGTATATCATCAGTTCCTTTGGAGAGACAGTTCGACACATGGCAAACATAATGATTTCTGGACTATTTACATCAGCAATGACATTTTGGCACTGGGAGACTAGCAGTATGAGACATTTGTCTAGATCATCCCTAGACCAGCACTGTGTAATGGGCACAATGCCAGCTCTGTCCCAGGATTGTTGTGGGGATTAAATAAAATAACATACTTAAAGTATCTAACACAGTACCTAGAACATTGTAGATGCTTGAGAAATGGTAGGTACTCAACTCTCCTTCCTCTTTTGCATCTAAGTTCCCTAAATACAGTGATAAGCAGATTGCTGTAAATGAACAAAATCACACTCTCCAATTTCTCCTCCTGAATGAGTTTTTTTTTTTTTTGTAAAGGCTGAAGTAAAACTATACTTGAACTAGGGATATCAGACCAATATCAGACATTTCTGTGCCCTAGTGACTCACTCTATTCAGCACCTTTTATCCTTGAAGGTGAATGGAGAGTAGACTGACAGTGGAAAATACAAACCACAGACCCTTCTTCAGAAAGCTTTGCCCCTGTACTCTCACTTAAGAAGAGAACCAGCCCTGTGCAAAGACAAGGTCAAGATGTGAATTGGCACAAAGAACAGAAAAAAATATTAGTAGCTCGGAAGATATACCACCTATAAAACATGTACCAAATGGAATACTTTTGGATAAAATGTCATGTTTTAGTAAAAACAAACAAACTAACAATCCTGAGTTGAGAACAAGACATCCAGGTCAGAGTTTTGAGGCTACCACTCACTGGTTAGCTGCCTGACTTTGGTGAACTAAACTTTTGTTTCTCTGTCAAATGAAAGCAATGCCATCTCTCCCACATCCTTTACAAAGGCCCGGTGAGTTGCAGATAAGTAGAAGACATTCCAAAAAAATTAAGCAGCAAAGAAATGCAAGATGAGAATACTAGCTGGAAATTTACCTTGTTCCAAACCACCATTGCCCCCAGGACTGAGAACTCTCTGATATTAACTGCTTCAAGTACACCCAGAGACTACAATAGCATGAAGCTCTTTTATGTAAGAAGAAAATACAGCATTGGCTGGCATGTAGCATAATATTTTGCTTAAGAGAAATCCTTGGAAATGCCTCAGCTGAAGTACAAGGGCAGGCCCAGACCTTATGTTCTGGAGAGAGGTGCTCTCAGTCACGGAACACCAGAACTGTTGCTGGAGCCAATGATGTCATCGGAGCTCCTCTTACCATGGTCAATGTCAAAATTAAGATAGGAAGTCCAAGGACAAATTGTGGGGTTGTAAGGCAAATATACATTAGAAAAGCAGTTGGGACCTTAGAATCTTGCTTTAAAAATTGTTAACACTTTACAAAACATCAACTGAAATTTATCCTATTATATATTTTTAAGTGAAGCTTTTACTGACAAAAATATATTCAGTTGGATAGAAAATATATTCCTTTACTCTATTTTTATTCCCACTACACATTAAGAAAAAAGTCATGTGAGTCACCTCTATCCAAAACCAATAACAAATCAACAATACAAACATAAGATTTTTTAAGAGACAGAGATCAACCTAAGGGCTCTCCACTCTACAAATAAGAAATGAATACCTCAAATACCTGTTGGGTTTTTAAGTGACTGGAAAATGAAAACTCAAAAATAACTATGGACACATTGGAACGTTTTGTAGAATACAGGTCTTTCCCCATCCACAAACCATTTCTGCGACAGACCTGTGTATTCATTGCTGAAAATATCCCCAAATGTACGGATGCTGGAGATGGGAAGGGGAGGCATCAAATTAATATCAAAAATAGAACTGTTGACTCCTTCTCTGGTTGGGGAGAAGGTAAGAGGAATCCGGCATGATGCAAATCTTGCGAGCAGAGCAGAGCCGGACAACTCGAAGCTAAGTTTGGCGCGTCCTCCCTCTGAGCCCTCAGTCTCCGCCCCCCCTCCGTGCACGGATCTCGGGGCACTGGGAGGCCTTGGCAGAGAAGGAACCCGAGCTGGGACTGGGAACTAAGGCGGTAGGAGGAAGGGCGGCTCCTCTCTAAGGGGGGGTGGTCCTCAGGCACCACTCAAAGCCCTCACGCTCTCCCTTTCCCCTGACCCGCTGCCCACCCCCCCACCAAGACAGGTCACCTGGCTCGGCCGCAGCCCGGTTATCCTCCTGCTGCTCGCTCACTCCAGCCGCACCTCCGCCACCTCCTGGAAGCAGCTCGTCCTCCAGAGTCACGGGGCAGGCAAGCGGGTGGGCTAGCCTGTGCCAAGGCTGCGGGAATCGGGAATCGTTCAACCCAGGCGGAGCTGGGACACTGCCCTGAGCACTGCTGCCACCAGGGCGAAACTGGAGAGCTGGGCTTGGCTCACCGGGGCAGGGAGGGGCAACTGCAACTTTGGTCTTGGACGCGGACGAGGAGGGGGCGCCCGTCTCCAAACTCTGTGCTGCACCCGTAACCCCTCCGGTCCAGGAATTTTTTTATGCCTTTTTTTTTCAACCTAAAAGGAAACCAGATTCTTGCTCTCAAGTTCTTGTCTCCAGAGCTGTACCCCTTGGTGGGCAGAGGACTGCGGGGTCGATAAAGGGGCGGTGGAAGGTGTTGGTGGGAGACCCGTCTGGCTAGGTGCGCTGGAGGCGAGCTGGGCCAGGGCACACAGGGCGGCGCCGGACTGGGAGTAGCTGCCTGGGGAACCTGTCTTTGTGGCTCCTCCAGCCCCCACTCAGCTGACTGCACTGGCCCCCTCCTGCCTGGGACGGAGATTGGCCTAGAGGGACCGGGCCAGCGGCGGGGAAGCAATGACCCGGACTTGGATCACCCAAGTAGGAACTGGAAGTGACAGCGGCAGAGGGCAGAGAAGTAGCAGCAGCAGCAGCAGCAGCAGCAGCAGCAGCAGCAGCCCGAGTATCTGTGGTAGTAGCAGAACCCCTGCGTAGCGGCTGCGGCCACACTGCGCATGCTGCTGGCGTCTGCTTCAGCCCTGAGTTCAGGGCTGTGGGCGCCTGGCCTGCCACAAGCCACTGCCAGAGCCTCGGGCGGGAATCCTGGCCTCACAAACTAGCCTGCTTTAGTGGCCTGCTTCCTCCTCCAACTCCAGATGCCCCCCAGATCCCAAGCTCTATGGTGAGCCGGTGTGACACCCAAAGAAAGAAGCATTCTACAGCAGCCCTCCACATGCCTCCGTTCCCTGAACTATCCTGGATGCCCTTCCTGGGCTCTCTGATAACAGGCTCCAAAACAGATATCTCTTGAGGGAGAATAAAAAGGTTCACAAGATGGGAAATATTTACAACATTATTGAAATCCAATTTTTAAAGAAATACAATTCATTCAGTAAAAGATTAAGATAGCCAGAGGCATGGGTGTCATTTAATTGAACTTACAGAATGCTCTAGGTGTCAGATTTGTTCAACAGAAAAAGAAAATCCTCTTTAGTCTTCCCAGTAGTTCAAATTGAGCAGCTAAATACACAAAGCTTTTCCCAGAGGAAACTGATGGAAAGGGGCAAGTTAAAAATAGTATCTAACACTTAGACATTATCAATCCCTACTCTACTCTCTTCATTTTACTGCTGAGTGAACAGAGGCATAGAGAAGGGGACTCTAACTTCACACATGTGAAAGCAGGCTCAGAGCTTGAAGCTGCTGATACCTATTACAAATATTGGGTAGTTGCCTGGCCTCATGTCTCACTCCTCCAGGGAAGTTCTACTCTCCTTGAGCTGGAGCTCTTTTGTAGGAGATTTAGCATTGACTTATGATCATTAGTAGATCTGCCTTCCTTCCAAAAACTGCTTCCCCTCAGAGCAGCCCCTGGGAAATGGCAAACCATCCATCCCACAGGACTCACTTTTGGGAGGGCACACATGCTGTTCTAGTTACAAGGCAGATGGAGTGAGTCAGGGAGACAGGAGGCAGTGAGGGGGTGAGGGCAAAGAGAAAAAGCCATAATGACACCAGCTGGTGAGAAAGAGAAGAGAAGAGAAGAGAAGAGAAGAGAAGAGAAGAGAAGAGAAGAGAAGAGAAGAGAAGAGAAGAGAGGCGAGGCACTAACTGAACACATATATATGTTCATATATATTCAATGAAATCCTTCATGAACAAAACATCTTTTTACAAAGTAGGCTTGGGCCATCAGGACAATAGGAGATGGTAAAGACTCCTTGGAAATGGATTGGTATAGTAAGGGTGGCAGAGGACAAAGCAGGAGAACCTGCTGGAAGTGAGGTGGGAGAAACCTAGCTGAAAGGAAAACCAATCACAGAATAATGCAGTCACAGAGGTACCAACCAACCAGGTCACTCTGGGGACATACAGTTCCAACCAACCAGAACTGTATATATCCCCAACTCCTACCAGGCTCAAAGGCAGAACAAAATCAAAACTTCCATTTCTAGACTACTATTGTGAAGGGACTTCCTAGTCACAATAGTAACACTCTACCTAGACATGAGGATTTTTTCATATGTTCTGGAAGATTTTATCTGGAGGTTTCCCTGTGTTCTCCCTGCCTCCTCCATTCTGTAAACAAATAGGACAGATATACATATTTGGTTCACAAAAAGGAAATACAAATGGAATAAAAAGGAGTGATAAGATGTCCAAACTCACTTGGAATCATGAAACACAAAAATATAGCAATAAATGAAATACCATTTTTCACCCAACAGTTTAACAAACATTAAAGATAATATCAAGGACTGCCAAGGACATGAGTAAGAAGGCACTTTCTATACTACTGGTTGGAATAGAACTTTGTATAGCAGTTTTGTAGAGGAATTTGAGAGTTTCTATAGAATTTTGACACAGTAATTTTATTTCTATGAAGAAAGATATTTCAAGAATAATCACAGGTGTGCACAAATCTCTATATGCATATCCAACATAAGCTACTGAGATTTATCCCAGGAATGCAAGATTGATTTAACATATAAAATTAATCAATATAATACCACATATCAATATAATAAAAGCCAAAAATCAATGGTCATCTTAGCAGAAGCAGAAAAAAAAAACGCTTTGACAAAATCCAACATCCTTTCATGATTAAAAACATGCAAAAAAGTTGGAATAGAAGGGAACTTCTTCAATCTGATAAAGGGCATCTATGAAAAACCCACAGCTAACATACTTAATGGTGAAAGACTGAAAACTTTCCCTAAGATCAAAAACAACACTAGCATGTTCTGGCTGGTGTGGCTCAGGGGGTTGAGTGCCAGCCTGTGGACCATGAGGGTTGGGGAGTGTGAGAGGCAGCCAATCGATGTTTCTTTCCCTCTCTTTCTCCCTCCTTCCCCACTCTCTAAAAATAAATAAATAAATAAATAAACAAACAAACAAAAGACTAGCATGTCCACTCTCATCGCTTCTATTCAACATTGTGCTGAAAGTTCTAGCCAGGCAAATTAGGCAAGAAAATGACATAAAAGGCATCCAAATTTGAAAGAAAGAAGTAAAACTATCTCTATGCACAGATGACATGATATACAAGAAAATCGCAAGAAATCTGAAAAACTATTATAGCTTATAAATAAGTTAAGCAAGGTTGAAGTATACAAAGATTACTTCCAAAAGATTAGTATACAAAAATCAATTGCATCTTATACACTTGCAATGAACAATCCAAATATAAAACTTAGAAAACAGTTCTATTTACAACAGCATCAAGAGGAATAAAATACTACCAAAGTATTTTGGTAGTATTAAGCGTAAGCATAATAAGCATAAAAGCTATTAAATATCACCAAGGAGGTACGACACATGTACACTGAAAACTGCACAACATTGTTGAATAAAATTTTAAAAGACCTGAATAAATGGAAATATATTCTGTATTGTGGATCAGAAGACCATGTGGTCTCCCCTGTAAGTAGAACCTAATCAACAAAACAAACAAGCAAGCAAAATATAACCAGAGACACTGAAATAAAGAACAAACTGACAATAACCAGAGGGAAGGTGGGAAGGGATTACAGGGGGGAAAGGGGGAAGAGTTGTCAAGGAACATGTATAAAGGACACATGGACAAGGCCAAAGGGGGATAGGATGGATGGTGGGAGGTGGGGATGGCTGGGGTGGTGGGGGGAGTGGAAGGAGAAAAATGGAGACAACTGTACTTGAACAACAATAAAAACAAAAAGCAAACCAGAAATGCCCTGACTATCCAGTGAAGCAAAACATCGCTGTTTCAATTCCAGGTCAGGGCACATGCCTGGGTTGCGGGCCTGGTCTCCCGTCAGGGAGTGTGTAAGAGACAATCTATCAATGTTCCTCTCCCTTCCTTTCTCCCTCCCTAATCCCACCTCTCTAAGAATAAATAAATATAATCTTTTTAACCCCCCCAAAATATATTGTTAAGATGGCATTAGTCACCAAAGCAATATACAGATTGAACACAATCCCTATCAAAATTCCAGCTGACTTTTTTGCAAAAATGGACAGGCTGATCCTAAAATCCATACGGGCACAAAAGGGATTCAGAATAGCTAAAATGATTTTGAAAGTAAAGAATAAAGTTGGAAAACTCACACATTCTTATTTGAAAACTTACTACAAACCTACATTAATCAATTCAATGGGGAGAAGAATAGTCTTTTCAACAAATGGTGTTGAGACAACTGGATACCCACATATAAAAGAATGAACTTGGACTCTTCACAACACATACAAAAAATTAATTCAAAGTAGATAAAGACATAAATATAAGAGCTAAAAACTATAACACTCTTGGAAGAATACATAGGAATAACTCTTCATGACCTTGCACTAAGCAATGGTTTCTTAGATATAATACCCAAAACACAAACAACCAAAGAAGAAATAAATGATCTGTGCTTCATCAAAATTAAAAAAGAAATTGTGTTTCAGTGGATACTATCAAACTTGGGGAGGTGCTTCAGAAAGTGCTGTTTCCCAGGTGACTCAGCAGACTTACCTGACCAGTTTGCTAGCTGTGTGATCCTCTGAGACCCTAGGGCACTATCAGCATATGAGGTCACAAAGATGGAGGTCACTTGGAGAAACCAACTAACCAGCCAAAGAGTCATAGGCAGCGGCTCTTTAACATGGTTACCATGTCCCACAGCCAATACTCAAATTGTCAGTGCACTGTTGCATCTCTGGCTTCATTTTTTTGCATTTCCAATCTGACCATTTCAAGTGGATACTTTTTCTTTAGATAAAGAGTACTGTGTTCTGGGCAATAGTCAAGCCTTGTCCTTCTTGTATTTTGTATATTAACAGTTTTATAGAATCAATAAAAACCTATGCCACGTACTGTGCAAAGTACTTTAGGCCTGGGAGATACTCTACATAAAGTGACAAGATATGGAAACAACCTAAATACCCACTAATGGATAAATGGATAAAATCATGTGATGTATGTATACAATGAAATATTATTCGGCCATGAAAAAGGGGGATACCCTGCCATCTACAACAATAGATAGGCCTTGAGTACATTATTCTAAGTGAGATAAGTCAAAGAAAGACCAGTAGGGTATGATATCATTTATACGTACAATCTAAAAAAAACAGTCAAACTTGAAAAAATAGTGGTTACCAGGGAATGGGGTGGGGGAATAAAAATTGATGTTGCTTAAGGGCAAAAACTTGCAGTGAGTAGTAAGTAAGCCATAGTGATTAAATATAGGTGCAGTAGAATAAATATAGGCAACAATATCATACTATGATTAAGTAATGTGGGCAATCATATTACAATATATAAATGTACCAGAGTAACACATTGTACACCGTAAATTTACACAATGTTGTATGTCAAATATGGTCAGTTAAAAATAAGTTAATTTTTTAGATTTCCAGTCAAGATGGTAGCATAAGTAAACATGGCTCAATTCCTCACACAACCACATCAAAATTACAATTAAAACACAGAAGAAACATCATTTAGTACCATCAGAAATTGAGTTGAATGGGAATCTGACAATGACAGTATTAAAGAAACGACATTTATTCAGACTGGTAAGAGAGGCAGAGATGTAGAGCAGGGTGGTCCCATATCCATGTGTGGTGAATACAAATTCAGGAGGGATATCTCAGGAGAGAGGGGTCCCAACCCCACACCAGACCCCCATCCCAGGGTTCCAGTGCCAGGAAAATAAGTCCCTATAGCTTCTGGCTGCAAAAACCAGCAGGGATTTAGACAGTGGAAGAAACTTCTGGAGTCCCAAGCAGTTCCCCTTAAAGAACCCACACACAGACTTACTCAGACTCACTTGCTTTGAACTCCAGCACTGGTATAGCAGCTTGAAAGACACCAGTGGCATACAAGGAAGAACTGAAGGGCCTGACATCAAGTCAGGAGCTGGGGGACAGCTTTGTCCCAAAAAGAATGGTGGACAAAGGCTGTTGTCCCTTTTCTGAGCCCATCCCCCACAGAGTCACAGAACCAGCAGGCCAGTGCCATATCTGAGACTCCATCAACCTGCCTAACACTGTTGGCCCCACCCTGGAGACCCCTTAAGACTCCATTCCACCCAATTTATTGGCCCACCCAAACTGTTAACAGTGACTTTTCCATATTAATGGCTGGTCTTGGCTAATGCTTCACAACTTCCTAAATGCTCTCAAACAAGCAACAGCTGGCCTCAGCGAACCCCCAGTGCTTATACCTTTTGTTAAGTGGCACCAGGCCCAGCACTAGCAGCAGCCAGCCTAGATTCACAGCTTCGCTTTGCAAAGGAATCTCCAAGAACGGAATATGTAGCAGCCATCTCAGATTGCTTTATAGCTCATGCAAGGTGGCCCTAGGTGAAACACAGGAGTAGGCTGACCTTGGCCCGCACTACCTGGGACACCCAGAGCCTGCATACCGAGTGAACAGCTTCAGGCCATGTCGGAAAACCACCATCCTTCCCCCTGCACAGCTGATCCTCCACAGAGGGCAGAGGTTGGTGGTCAGTGGGCACAGGCAGTCCTAACAGCTGACTGGCCTAGGTAAATCCCTCCAATTGACCTGCTGACACCAACCAAGGCTCAACCAGAAAAGGAGGGAGTACTCAGCCCACACAAAGGGCACACCTTGAGTACCCAACTTGGGTGATAGGGGAGGCCGTGCCACTGGACCCCATAGGACACCTACTACATTAGGCCATACTACCAAGACAAAGAATCAAATCAGCCCTATGTAATACATAGAAACAAACAAAGGGAGCCTGCCAAAATAAGGAGAAAAAGAAACATGGCCCAAATGAAAAAGCAGCTAGCTCAAAACTCCAGAAAAATAACTAAACAAAATGGAGATAAGCAATCTATCAGATGCGGAGTTCAAAACACTGTTTATAATGATGCTCAAGGAAATTAGGGAAGACCTCAGCAGCATAAAAAAAGATCCAGTCAGAAACAAAGGATACACTAATTGAAATAAAGAACAATTTACAGGGAAACAACAGTACAGTGGAAGAAGCCGAGAACCAAATCAATGATTTGGGACATAAGGAAGCATGAAACAAGGAATCAAAACAAGAAGAAAAAAGAATCAAAGATAGGGTAAGCAGCCTATGGGACAACTTCAAGTGTTCCAACACTTGCATCATAGTGATGCCAGCAGGAGAAGAGAAACAGCAAGAAATTGAAAAATCTATTTGAAAAAATAATGAAAGAAACCTTCCCTAATTTGGTAAAGGAAGGAGACATGCAAGTCCAGCAAGCGCAGAGAGTCCCAAACAAAATGGATGCAAAGAGCCCACTCTAAGACACATCATAATTAAAATGCCAAAGGTTGAAGATAAGGAGAGAATCTTAAAAGCAGCAAGAGAGAAGTTAGTTACCTACAGGAAAGTTCCCAAAAGACTGTCAGCACATTTCGCAAAAGAAACTTTGCAGGCAAGAAGGGATTGGAAAGAAATATTCAAAGTCATGAAAAGCAGGGACCTACAGCCACAATTTCTCTACCCAGCTAAAAATGCCTTTTAGAGTCAAAGGGCAGATAAAGAGCTTCCCAGATAAGGAAAAAAATAAAGAAATTCCTCACCACCAAACCATTATTATATGAAATGGTAAAGGGACTTATTTAACAAAAAGAAGATCAAAACTATGAACAATAAAATGGCAACAAATACATATTTATCAACAATTGAATCTAAAAAACAAACTAAGCAAACAAGAAGAACAGAGACAGAATCATGGATATGGAGAACGTTTTGATGGTAGGCTGATGGGAGGGGTGCGTGGAAGAATGGGTGAAGAGGTGAGGAGATTAAGAAATTCCAATAGGTAGAATTCCAGCCAAGATAGAGGCATAGGTAGAAACCCTTTCGCTTCCTCACACAACCAAATGGAGAATAACAACAACCAATCTAAAATTAACAAACATCCTAAAGTGCCAGAAAAACAAACTGCATGGAACTCAGACAACCAAGGAATTAAAGAAAAAGTCAACCAGAACAACGATACCAGTAAGAACCCACAGCAAGGCGGTGGATTGCTCAAGCAGGGCTGGCTGAAGGCAAAACTGAGACTCGGAGTTGACTGTAGACTACAGCAGTTGTCGTGGTGGGAGAAACTCCCAATCTCACATGAGAGTTTGTTGAAAAGTGGGCTAGAGTCAAGCAGGTGAACCGCATTGTTCCCTCTCTGGCCCCTCCCCCACAGGCATCACTGCAGCACAGCAAGGAGGGTTGCCCTGCCCGGGTGAATACCTAATGCCCCATCCCCTTACAACTTAACAGGTGTGCAGAGACAAAGAAATATGGTCTAAATGAAAGAACAGAGCAAAACTTCAGAAAGAGAGCTAAGCAATGAGGAGATAGACAACCTATCTGATGGAGAATTTAAAGCCCTGGTAATCAAAATGCTCAGAGAACTGATTGAACTTGGTTGAAAAATGAAGAAACAAATGAAAGATACCCAAAAGGAAGTAAAGCAAAATATTCAGGGAGCCAACAGTGACAGGAAGGAAACCAGGACTTAAAGCAACAATTTGGAACAAAAGGGAAAAATAAACATCCAACTGGAACAAAATGAAGAAACAAGAATTAAAAAAAAGTGAAGAGAGACTTATGAACCTCTAGGACAGTCTAAAATGTTGCAGTATCTGAATTACAGGGGTGCAAGAAGAACAACAGCCGGAAATTGAAAACTTGTTTGAACAAATAATGAAGGACCACTCCCCAATCTGGTGAAGAAATACACTTCCAGGAAATCCAGGAAGCCCAGAGAGTCCCAAAGAAGTTGGACCCAAAGAGGAACACACCAAAGCACATCATCATTAAGTTAGCCAAGATTAAAGATAAAGAGAGAATCTTAAAATCAGCAAAAGGAAAGGAGAGAGTTACCTACAAAGGAGTGCCCATTAGACTATCAACTGATTTCTCAAAGGATACCTTGCAGGCCAGAAGGGGCTGGAAAGAAGTATTCAAAGTCATGAAAGGTAAGGACCTACATCCAAGATTGCTCTATCCAGCAAAGCTTTTCATTTAGAACGGAAGGGCAGATCAAGTGCTTCTCATATAAGGTCAAGTCAAAGGAGTTAATCATCCCCAAGCCCTTATTATATGAAATGTTAAAGGAACTTATCTAAGAAAAAGAAGTTCAAAAATATGAATAATAAAATGACAACAAACTCACAACTATCAACAAATGAACCTAAAAGAAAAGAAAAACAATGAAAACAAAAACTAAGGAAACAATTAGAACAGGAATAGAATCAGAGAGATGGACATCACATGGCGGGATTTCAGTGGGGAGAGGGAAGGAAGGAATAGGAGGGGAAAGGTACAGGGAAGAAGAAGCATAATTAGTAGGCATAAAAGAGATGGGGAGAGATAAAAATGGTATTGGAAACAGAGAACTCAAAGAACTTATATGTACAACCCATGGACATGAACTAAGTGGGGAGAATGCTGGTGGTTTGGGGTATGCAGGGTGGAGGGGGGATAAAGGGAGAAAAATTAGGAAAACTGCTATAGCATAATCAATAAAAATACTTAAAAATAACAAAAATATTTTTAATTTAAATATTAATCCCTTATTAGATATTTAGTTCATAAACACTTTTCCATTCCATAAGTTGACTTTTTTTATAAAAAATAATAAAATTTTTTAAAAAAGAAATTCCAATAGGTTGTTACAGAATAGTCATGGAGATGTACAGTACCATTTAGGAAATGGAGTAGCCAAAGAACATATATGCATGACCCATGGACATGAACAATGGTGGGGGAATTGCCTGAGGGAGTAAGGGGGTTCAAAGGGGGAAAACTGGGACAACTGTAATAGCATAATCCATAAAATATGATAAAATAAGTTAATTTTTTAATTTGCAAAGATTTTAGGCCTGTCTCTTAGCTATCTAGGATCTTGAGACTGTATGGTCAGTATTCTTGGTTGCTGGGTGCACATTTGCTGAGTTTTCAGTCTCATGTATTTATTTTATTAGACTTCCTTCAGTGTTCTAGAAGTGCCTCAATATGGCTCTTATATACTCTTTACAGGCATAATTTTGCATACAATACTGCCTGGTAATAACAGTAACATTGAGCAGTTATTATGCATGCCTTATGTACAGTGATATATTAAGTGCCTTAGATGTATTTTCTCATTGGATAACTAACACAGTCCTATGCAATAGATATTATTAATGTTTGCATTATATAGATGAAGAAACTGGAGCTTAAAGAGACCAAGTAACTGTCTTGTTCATCACTCTATTTCCCATGCACAGGATAGTACCTTGTTCATAATAGAGACCCCTCCCCCCAAAATAAACAAATGAGTAATTGATTTAGAGAGAAAATTCTGGGAAGACTGGGAAGTGCTAAGAATCCTTCTTCCCACCTAGACAGCAATTGTCCTGGCAGAATCTGTCTGATGTAACTATTAAGAGCACTGGAGTCTGTTCAAAGTTAATTTAGTCTATTTTCTCTTTTAGCACTGTAGCAGCTACCAATTACCCACTCTTCCCAATTCCATGTCAGGAAGCTGTGCATGCATTCCAAGAGCAGTTTTAAGAAGCCAAAATAAGCAGTAAGACCTCAGCACCTCCCCTCATCTCTCCCGAAAGAGGCCAAATAACTTTTCCCAGAGTCACATAGTTATTAACTGACCAAGCCAAGACTCTGGCCCAAGTCTGTCAAACTGGAGAAGGTATGTGTTTAACCATGATGCCAACATTGCCTTATTACAATATTCATATAAGGTTCAAGCCAGCCTGAATTATCAAAAAGGGATAAAAACATTCCAAGTGCCTTCATTAAAAAAATGAAAATTATGATATACTTTTTAGAAATACTTCTATTCAAAGTAGATAAAAATATTTTAAGCATTAGTGCTTAAAGAAGTAAGCATTACTTATCAGAAAAATCCACTTTTGTGAAACAACTCATTCTCCAGCATTGCCAAATCAAAAAGGTGTTTCTGTATTATCTAATACTCTCAGAACTGCAAAGCAGCTCAGTATACCTCTGGCAGCTTCAGAGTGCAGAAGTCTTTGGCAACTTCACCATGTTTTTATTTGACAAATAAAAATGAAAATACCATGATATGTTCCATGGTAACCATCATTCTATAATGGATATAGAGTGGGCTTGGGCCTTACCTACCTCAAAAGCCATACACACAGGTGCCCATGCGCATACACACACATGCCCATATGTACATGTGTGCATACACACACACAGAGAGCTAAAATTGGGCAATAGGGAAACCTGGAATAAAATATTCTGAGGCAAAATATTCTGATACTATGGCTTACTTTAGGAAAAATTCTAAAGCAAGCAATGTTTATGTGGGGCAAAGCTACTTGTACTACTACTAACAGTAATAGCTAACACTTGGAGAACACTATGTGTCATGCATTTTTCAATGAATATGTATTTGTTGAAATCTCATACCAATCCTATGAGAAGGGTGCTGTTATTATTCCCACTTTACAGCTAGGGAGAATGAGTCATAGAGGCATTGTTAAGTAACATGTCGAAGATCACAAAGCTACTAGTCAGAGAGAACTGAGATTTGAACCCAGCCAGTCTAATGTCAGAGTCCATGTTCAAACTACTATTAATATTTCTCAAATAATACTACTAATGCATGTCTACACTTCTTATGCCCTGATCCTGTACTGTTCACTCCACATACATTATCTCATAGATTTTTTTGAGGTTGGAGTTCTTAGTTCTGAATTATTATACAGCATCTCATTAGATCTTTAAAACAACCCAATGAGGTACCTATTATTGTGTCCATAAAAACACTGAGTCACAGAGAAGTTAAGTAAATTTGCACACAGGCAAAAGTACCAACCGTGCTTCTGTAAACCCCCTATATGTACAGTAAGGACCCATATAATATAAAATAATGTAACATAAATTTCTAATAATATACAATTTCTACCTCAGGACCAGGTTCTCTCAGCTTTTCAAAGCCTTTGTTCTAAAGTTTTGTTAATAGGGAAAAGTAACAATAGACTTTCCTCTCTTCCCAACTCAAGCAGAATGCAGTGAACTTCTGCAGTAGCCATTGGCCCACTTTTGGTTCCCCTTAGTAGAAAAGCACACCACGAAAGTTCTGTCACCAGAAGCCTGCTTTCAAGGCTTGGATGCTCCATCAGAAAGACCATGTTTCGAGTTTTGTTCTGTTTTGAAAATGCTTTCTGGAAAAGCCAAACTAGGAAGCCTCCACTGGAGCCACCAATCTCAACCATGGTTTCTGTAAAATGTTTTTTCTGTTTAACAGAGAAAATAAACCAAGGACTTTTTACTATAACACCATCTTCACTAGCAGAGTGAAAAAACAATAGTAACAAGGAAGGCAATCTGGGTGGGCTTACCTCCACTTGAAGGGTTGAACATCCTTTCAGGAAATAATTGATGTTGTTGATGCAGTCAGCTTCTGTTTGAGGCTCCAAACAGTACTAGAGAAATATAGTCAAGTGTCACTTGGAGTCTGTCATCCTATGCCAAGTGTACTATATACGCCATTCACTAACAACTACATAGGCAGGTGTTTTAAGGCAGGGAGCAAAACTGCTGTCAATCCAGGAAGAGAAATAACCACTAAAGGAAGTGATGCAAAAATCTAAACCGTTGGTCTTTATTTCAAATGTCACCAAACCTTAGTCTCAAGCCATCTATACTTATAAATTTTTTCTCATTTTTTTTTTTTGCCTAAGTGTGGTGATAGCAAATCAGAGAAACCCAGACAGTTTTTTGAGCTTCATTTTGCTTTCAACTTATTTCCTTGCTCCCTCCTCTTCATGATAATTTATTCAAGTATATTTTCCCCTTTGTTGTTCTCTGCATTTGATCACAATTCTCTGCCTTTTACCACCTTTTTCTCACTGATTTTCAAGTTTAAGAAATTATAAGTAAATCAATTTCTTCTATAAAAATACAAACTGTTTCAAGAAGGCAAAAGAACTGTGCTCACGGTCACATTGCCTGCCAACCTTAAGAATATGGGTGTATGACTTAATTTTAAACTGATTTAAAGTGTCCACATTAGAAATTATCCATCTTTGTGATCATTGGTTTCCAACATTAAAAATTTTGGATTTTTTAAAAAGAATAAGAGTAGTTTCATTTTGAACACATGTTGCATTTGAAATATATTTGGTTTTTATTCTTTTAACAAACCTATGTGACATTTGGGATTATTTCTCCTAGTTGCTAAATAGCCTCTCTTTCAATGGATATTTTATTTGTCTGAGAAAATCTACATTGATTTTAGTCAAACTGTCACTGAACACTATCAACATCTGTTATAAATCATCCCATTACTGCATGGACTCATATATACCCCAAGTTCAAAACATGTCCTTAGTATACAAGGAGGTGTAACACTTATCTCTATGGCAGAGCAAGCTTGTGATATAGGTGTTCTCCTTGCTCCTGGTATCCGTGTTGTAACAGGTTTTATAATACTAATACTTGGTGGCTAATTACTAAAAGATAATATTTCATTTTCTGACTTTTTCAAAGTATAAAAACAGTAAGAAAGAATGCCTAACTCTTTGAAAGAAATTAAAGTAGGAGAGTCCTAAGAAAGGGGCAATAGCAAATCTCAAGAGTTACATTATTGCTGCTCTCTTGTCATAAGCACTCCCAAAGATACTGCAAATGTTTCTTACCTTTTCTACTGAACCAGACCTCAGTCTGTTGATCAGTTTACACAGCACTACCCCATTTTTCAGTGAAGACTTCAAGAACTCCTCCGGATCACAGATGGTCTTTTTGGGGGAATCTAAAACTCCCAAGGATATAAGCCATGTCACGATTTGCTCTTCTGGATTCATTACTGAGGACTGTACGCTCCGAACAGCTTCCTGGGGCAGCTGCAAGGACTAAGCCACATCCGCGATTGCATCTGCTGTTGTCTTCCTTTTTATGAGTTCTCTTCTGGTGCTTGCAGAGCAAAGCTTTAAAACAAGTTTTCTTAGACAATGGTGGAACCCACTCAAATTATGGGATTTTGAAGCCACAGAGATCACACTCAAAGATGTGGAAAGAGAATGAATGTAAAAACTTGGACAATACTGGTTTTTTTTTTTTCAAAATCTGCAAAACAAATTCATTAGAATAAAAAAGAAGAAATGCACACACACAACAGTGCAAGAAGCTGTAAGGGAAGGAAGTGAGGAGGATGCTGGGGAGGGAGGAGAAAGAAGGAAGCAAGTGCTCTTGGAAAACAGAGGTGAGCCAGCACTTCAGTGGACCTTGGAAATGAAATGCTGTTGGGTCAGTCTAGGAAAATGCTGTCAATAAATACTTTAGCCTCAGTGAAAATGTAGCTTCTGTCAGGAGGAAAATGCCAAATGTCTCTTATGTCAGACAGATCTGAGCCTCGTGGGGAGCTGTACCAGCACAACATGGCTCAAAGAAGGTAGGCTCAGAAAATTCTTCTACAAAATGACCGGATGTCCTCAAAGTGTCTCACAGAGATGGTGCGTCATGATCATTCCTTGCAAAACACTTTGAGTTGCATGGTGACACAGTGCCAAGCAAAGGAAGATTGTGCCTGCTGTCAGCCATCACTGTATATAAGCAGAAGCTAGAAGAATGGCATTTTACTTTGCAGCCAAAAAGCTATGTTTAGGGAAATAGGCTAAGGATAACATCTGACATCCTGTTTACTTGCATTCTTTAGCAATTCTTTTTCTGGACCTGATTCCACTACACAATCCAGCTGCAGTACCCTTAGCAAAGGCTCATACACAGTCACATTAGAGAGTAAAAAACACTTGAAAACAATTTTTGAGAACAAAAGAGCACTTGTCTTCTGTCTACCCTACAATCTGGAAGGTTGATGTTTCCTCAACAATAAACACTTCGCATTAAAAATGCTTCTCTAGGAAAAAACTGGTCTATAAGAACAGATATTTACTTTTTTGAGCATTTTTAAAATCAGGTAAAATAGTCATACTATAAGGAAATTTGTGATAAGGCCAACTTTAACACTATAGCCTCCTCCTATTGGCAAATGCATGAAATTTACCATTACTGCCCATCCTCATACATATGGTCTTCCTAAGTTTCAGAATTAAAAAATATATATATTTTTACAGATGCAGAAGATGAAGTTTAATTTTAAGTATACTTTATTGATTATGCTATTACAGTTGCTCCATTTTTCTCCCCTTTATCCCCCTCAGCCTTGCACCCTCCTCCCTTCAGCATTTCCCGTCCCCTTAGTTCATGTCTATGGGTCATACATGTAAGTTCTTTGGCTTCTCCATTTCCCATACTATTCTTAACTCCCCCTGTCTATTTTGTATCTGCCAATTATGCTTCTTATTCCCTGTACCTTTTCCCCTATTCTTCCCCTCACCCTCCCCACTGATAATACTCCATGTGATCTCTATTTCTGTGATTCTGTTCCTCTTCTAGATGTTTGCTTAGTTTGTTTTTGTTTTTGTTTTTTTTAGATTCAGTTGTTGATAGTTGTGAGTTTGTTGTCATTCTACTGTTCATAGTTTTGATCTTCTTTTTCTTAAATAAGTCCCTTTAACATTTCATATAATAAGGGCTTGGTGATGATGAACTCTTTTAGCTTTTCATTGTCTGGGAAGCACTTTATCTGACCTTCAATTCTAAATGACAGCTTTGCTGGATAGAGTTGTCTAGTCTGTAGGCCTTTGCTCTTCATCACTTTGAATACTTCTTGCCAGCCCCTTCTGGCCTGCAAAGTTTCTTTTCAGAAATCAGCTGACAGTCTTAAAGGAACTCCTGTGTAGGTAATTATCTGATTTTCTCTTGCTGTTTTTAAGATTCTCTCTTTATCTTTAACCTTTGGCATTTTAATTTTGATGTGTCTTGGTGTTGCCCTCATTGGGTTCAAATTGTTTAGGACTCTGTGCTTCCTGGACGTGAATGTCTATTTCCTTCACCAAATTAGGGAAGTTTTCTTTCATTATTTTTTCAAATAAGTTTTCAATTTCTTACTCTTCCTTTTCTCCTTCTGGCATCCTTATGATTCAGATGTTGGCAGTTTTGGAAATGTCCCAGAGTCCTGTTACTGTCTCCTCATGTTTTTGAATTCTTGTTTCTTAATTCTGTACTGGTTGACTGTTTACTTCTTCCTTATGTTCCAAATTATTTATTTGAACCCCAGCTTCCTTCCCTTCACTGTTGGTTCCCTGTATATTTTTCTTTATTTCACTTAGTGTAGCCTTCATTTCTTCCCTTATAGTTTCACCATATTCAATGACTTTGAGCATCCTGTCCACCAGTGTTTTGAACTCTGCATCCGAAAGGTTGGTTATCTCCATTTTGCTTAGTTCTTTTTCTGGGGTTTTGTTCTGTTCTTTCATCTGGGCCATATTTCTTTGTCTACTCAATTTGGCAACCTCCCTATGTTTGTTTCTGTGTATTGGGTAGAGCTGCTATGACTCCATCTTGGTGCACCTGTTATGTTGTAAGGGGTAGAGCCTTAGGTATTCACCAGGGTAGAGCAACATACTTCATTACTGTGTGGTGCTGTATGTGGGGGAGGAGTCTGAGAGGCAATAATGCCACTTGCTCAGCTCTTGTCCCATTTCCAGTCACTTCACCCACTTCCTATATGCAACTGGTGCCCTTCTAGCTGTTGCCCTGGTGGTGGTTCCCAGAGTGGATGTGTTTACCTATGTTCTAGGACAGTGTGGGTTCTTTAAACAGACTCTCCTGAGATACTGGCAGTTTCTTCCACCACCCAACTCCCACTGGATTTTACAACCAGAAGTTATGAGGCTTTATTTTCCTGGCACTGGAACCCTGGGCTGTGCACTCTGGCCTGGGATGGTTTGCTCCCCAGGTGTCCCTTCTGGTTTATATCTGCCACACGTGAATGTGGGATTCTGCTGGCCTTTGCCACTGCCACCACACCACATCCTCTCTGCCTGGGCTCCTGGTCTCTGCCCCTCCTACCCATGTGGTTGAATATTTCTTCTTTAAATCCTTGGTTATCAGACTTCCATACAATTTGATTTTCTGGCAGTTCTGAAAACTTGTATTTTGTTTTGAGATTGGTTGTGATCCTTCTTATGGTTGTGTGAGAAGGTGATGCATGTCTAACTACACCTCCACCTTGGCTGGAAGTCACAGAAGCTCTAAATTAAAAAAAAAAAAAGATAACTTATTTTTAAGATTTATTCATTTATTTTTAAAGAGGGGGAGAGAGGGAGAAAGAAAGAGGAAAAACATCAATGTGTGGTTGCCTCTCACACAAGGCCTACCTGGGACCTGGCCTGCAACCCAGGCATGTACCCCAACAGGGGACTGAACCAGCAACTCCCTGATTCACAGGTCAGCATTCAATCCACTGAGCCACACCAGCCAGGGTGGAAGCTCTAAATTTTTTTAAATTATATTTTTTCCATTACCATTTATCCCCCCCTATACACTCTTCCATCTCCACCCCCCTCTACCCCTTGCAATCACCACACTGTAGACATGGAATCCTTATCAACACAGCTTTGGGCATCTACTACCAAATAATTAACCTAGATAATGCTTCTAAATGTTCAAAAAATTTTCCTTTCTTGCCTGTCATAACACTTAACACACTTTACTATTATTACTTGTTCATCTGTCTCCTCTTACCAGAATGTAACCTCCCTAGAGTAAGGGTCTTGTCTGTCTTGTTTAACACTGTTTCCATTAGAGTGCCTGGTACACAGCAGATGTTAAAAAATGCTGAATGAACCCTGGCTGGTGTGTCTCAGTGGCCTGAGTGCTGGCCTGTGAATCAGGGGGTCACAAGTCCAATTCATGGTCAGGGCACATGCCTGGGTTGTGAGCCAGGTCCCCACTAGGGGGCACACAAGAGACAACCACACATTGATGTTTCTCTCCCTCGCTCTCCCTCCCTTCTCTTCTGTCTAAAAATAAACAAATAAGATCTTTTTTTAGAAATGTTGAATGAATGAATTCATATGATCTCTCCAGTATTGCAAGGATTGTACCTGATTATCTACCTAATTTTAACAAGGATTTTTTTATTTTTTAATGGCTTAAAACATTTTCCTTGCTAATGGTTTTTATACTTTTATTAAGGCATAAATGACATAACAATCTATACATATTTAACATGTACAAGTCAATGAATTTTTATGTATGTGTATACCTGTGATACAATCACACACACAGTGCAGATAAACCTTTCTATCACCCCCAAAAGTGGCCTTGTGACATTTTAACCCCTTCTTCCCTGCCTTCCCCCCAATTCCAGACAACCACTAATCTGATTTCAGTCCCTATAGATTAGTTTGCATTTTTTATGATCTTATGTAAATGGAAGCACGCAGTTTGGTACCTTTTTTTGTCTGACTTCTTTCAATCAACATCATCCTTTGTAGATTCATTCATGTTGTTGTGTCTATCAGTAATTCTATAACAAAGATTTGACCTCCAAATGTTTGGTTTGATGTAATTACACTTATAAGCAAAATAGATATAATCAATCAAAAGCTTTAATTGAATTTTGACCTATGGTCAAGTCTAAGTAGTGGAAATAAAAACAAAATCCATTTGTTGGGAAATGAAATTCCCAAATCTGACAGGCTTAAACATATTTTTATATGTCATTTGGACAGTTTTCACAATTGCTCATCAAAATTGTACTCTACAGACAAATTTGGCAGTGTTATGAGGTATCACTCACATATTCTGATAAAGACCAAAGAACCCTGAGTAATTTTAGAAACTCAGCCTAGTCTAAGATAGGCTTGAGACCACTGAGGTCATCTGGATGAATAACTGCCACATTTTGAATACCATAGCAAATTATTCTAAGTAATAAAGTAAATTCCAAAAGGCAAGGCCACCTCTTCAAGGCAGAAGAAATGTTTCTATTAGTATAAAGACTGGAAGTCAGAGCTGGTATAGTGAAATGTCAAGAAACCAAGACATTAGCAAGCATACTGGTGAACCAACTAACCACGAATCCCTGGCTGGGGAAGGAAGCCAGTGACAATAGAAAGGAGCTGATGAACTGGGGAAATAGGGAGGAGGGTTGAAAGACTGGAGGTCACAGCAACACAAAGAGCAAGCTTCACACAAAAATATGACTGAAAAAAGCAGGTCTCTCACTTTATTTCAGATCCTTAGTACCTGTGATACTGAAGCTGTGCCCTCACTGGTTTTCCCACCTCCATTTTCTCATCCTAATGAACTCTCTGGCAGAGCCATTTGGTTGATTTCCCCAAAACATCCCTTTAATAGTGCAATATACAGGCTCAATAACCCTCAAAAGCTCTCATTGCCTAAAGCAATGATTTTTAAACAACAATGTACAAAAAAAAATCACTTGGTTGTAGAAGAGAAAAAGGAATAAATGGAACTTGAAGACCAAGATGGGTAACATTTTACTAAAAATTAAAAGACATGCAAGAAGTAAGGTAAATGTTAACTTTTCTTTTTTATTTTATGTTCTTTTTTTATTGTTGTTTAAGTACAGTTGTCTCCATTTTCCTGCCATCACTTACCCCTTCCCCACCCACACCCACCTACCACCCTCAATCCTTCCCCACTTTGGCTTTGTCCATTGGTCCTTTATACATTTTCTTTGATGACCTTTCCCCTTCTGTCCCCCATAATCCCCCTCTCCCAGCCCCTGTGGCTACTGTCAGTTTGTTCTTCATTTCAATGTCTCTGATTATATTTTGCCTGCTTGTTTGTTGTGTTGATTAGCTTCCACTAAAAGATGAGATCTTATGGTATTTGTCTTTCACTGCCTGGCTTGTTTCCCTTAGTGTAAGCTTCTCCAATTCCATCCATGCTGTCACGAAGAGTAGGAGCTCCTACTTTCTTTCTGCTGTGTAGTATTCCATTGTGTAAATATACCACAGGTTTCTTTCTTTCTTTTTTTTTTTTTTTTTGATGCACTCATCTACTCATGGGCACTTAGGTTGCTTCCAGCATTTGGCTATTGTAAATTGTGCTGCTATGGACATTGGGGTACATAGGTTCTTTTGACTTGGTGTTTCAGGATTCTTAGGGTATGGTACCATCAGTGGTATTGCTAGGTCAAAAGGCAGTTCCACTTTCAGTTTTCTGAGGAAATTCCATACTATTTTCTACACTGGCTGCACTAGTCTACACTGCTACCAACAATCCAAGTAGGTAAAAACCTATACTCAGAAAACTACACAACACTGAAAAAAGAAATTATGGAAGACAAAAACAAATGGAAGCATGTACCATGTTCATGTACTGGAAGAATTAACATTATCAAAATGTCCATACTACCCAAAGTAATTTATAGATTCAATGCAATTTCTATTATAATACCAATGACATATTTCACAGATCTAGAACAAACATTTCAAAAATTTACATGGAACAATAAATGACCCCCAAAAGCCAGAGAAATTTTGAGACAGAAGAATAAAGTGGGAAGGATCACAATGCCTGATACCAAACTGTATTACAAGTCCACAGAAATCATCACAGTATGCTGCTGGCATAAGAACAGACACATAGACCAATGGAACAGAATAGAGAGCTCAGAAATAAACCCAAGTCTCTATGGTGAATTAATATTTGACAAAGGGGGTAGGAGCATAAAATGGAGTAAAAATAGCTTCTTCAACAAATGGTGTTGGGAGAGTTGGACAGCTACATGCAAAAAAATGAAACTTGATCACCAGCTTACACCATACAGAAAAATAAATTCAAGTTGGATAAAAGACTTAAATATAAGTTGTGACACCATAAAAGTCCTAGAGGAGAACATAGGCAGGAAAATCTCAGATATTCCATGCCGCAGTATTTTCACCAATATGTCCCCTAGAGCAAGGGACATAAAAGAAAGAATAAACAAATGGGACTTCATGAAAATTAAAAGCTTCTGCATGGCCAAAGAAAACATCAGCAAAATGAAAAGAGAACCAATTGTATTGCAAATGATACCTCAGACAAAGGTTTGATCTCCAAAATATATAAAAAACTCACATGACTCCACTCTAGGATGACAAACAATCCAATTAAAAAATGGGCAAAGATGCTGAACAGACATTTTTCCAAGGAGGACATACAGAAGGCCCAGAGATATGTGAAAAGATGCTCAACATCACTAGTCATCAGAGAGATGCAAATTAAAACCACAATGAGATACCACTTCACACTGGTCAGAATGGCCATCATAAACAAATCAATGAACAAGTGCTGGTGAAGTTGTGGAGAAAAGGGAACCCTAGTGCAGTGTTGGTGGGAATGCAGACTGATGCAGCCACTATGGAAAACACTGTGTAGTTTCCTCAGAAAACTAAAAATGGAACTGCCTTTTGACCCAGCAATTCCCCTCTTGAGACTATACCCTAAGAATCCTGAAAAACCAATTCAAAAGAACCTATGCACCCCAATGCTCATAGCAGCACAATTTACAATAGCCAAGAGCTTGAGGCAACCTAAGTGCTGAACAGTAAATGAATGGGTCAGAAAACTATGGTACATTTACATGATGGAATACTACACAGCAGAAAGAAAGGAGCTCCTACCCTTTGAGACAGCATGGATGGAAATGGAGAGCTTTATGCTAAGTGCAATAAGCCAGGCCATGAAAGACAAATACCATATGATCTCACCTATAAGTGTGACCTAATCAACAAAACAAACAAGCAAGCAAAGTATAACCAGAGACATTGAAATAAAGAACAAATTGACAGTAACCAGAGGGTAGGTGGGAGGGGATAATGTGGGAAAGAGGGGAAGGGTTATCAAGGAACATGTATAAAGGACACATGGACAAAGCCAAAGGGGTGTAGGATCAGGGGCAGGAAGTGGGGATGGCTTCGGTGGGGGCAGTGGTGGGGGAAAATGGAGACAACTGTACCTGAACATCAATAAAAAATGTGAAAAAATAAAAAATATATAAAAGAAATAAAAATGCATTCAAAGGAAAATAAATAAATAAAATCTTTTAAAAAAGATAAAAGAAAAGAAAGCATTCAGTCCCATGAGGTCTGTTAATAAAAACAGCTTTTCGGACCACAGTCTGAGCATCTACATCCTGGAGCAAAACCGCAGTGGATGATTCAATGACCTGCTGTACAACATGAATGACTGCAACTCCAAGTTCAAGAAGCTGGTTGTTGCCCACCATCCTCCGGAACAAGAAGGTGAGAAAGATGGAAATTCTGCAGCACAATATTGACTACATCTTGGAATTGCAGATACCCATGGACTCACACCCGACTATTGACAGCCTGCACCACCAGTGACCCAGGCAGAGCCAGGTGTCCAGGACATTGCTGACCATCCTAAACATGAATATTAGTATCCTGTCCTTGTGAGTGCCTGAATTCCCATCTGAGTTCATGTCAAATGACAGCAAAGCACTCTGTGTTCATGACTCTTTTCCCCTTTTGCACAACCATTCAAAAGGAGAACAACAGGTTGAATGGACCTTTGTTAAAAGTGCAAGCAAAACTAAAAAGGATCAGATCATCTTCCTCAGGGTGTTTCTGACCTTGACTGTGATACTAGTTATTTATGATATTAGTTATTTATGAAAAACACCTTTAATGCCCTTTTTGCAGTTGGAAGTTTTTTCTTTATACACTATTTCCACCATAGGGAGTAAAACCATTAAAATCACAAGGAATTGCCCAGATTTTGCCTTTTTTCAAAGGTGGAGAGTGAATGCCAGAAGGATCCAATATTCAGGTACTTAAATGAAGCCTTTTGGTCAGAAATTACCTTTACAATGGAAGCCTACAGAATGCTGTGTATATATTTACATATAAAATTATATATAGAGAGTGAAACCTTGTGAACTCTTTAATTAGAGTTTTCTTCTATAGTGGTAGAGATGTATATTTCTGCACACAAAGTGTAATGATGTACTTCATGCTAAACTTTTTATAAATATTTAGTTGTAAACTTAGCCCTTTTATACAAAATAAATCAGGTATGTTTATTTAATGATGATTGTATGCTTTATTTCAGACCTTTGATTTTTATTTCTTTAAAGATTTAATTTATTTACTTTTAGAGAGGGGGAAGGGAAGGAAAAAGACAGGGGGAGAAACATCAATGTGTGGTTGCCTTTTGTGTGCCCCGCACTGAGGACCTGGCCTGTAACCCAGGCGTGTGCCCTGACTGGGAATGGAACCTGCAACCCTTTAGTTTGCAGGCCTACACTCGATCCACTGAGCTATACCAGTCAGGGCTGACTTTTATTATGTTATGTTATAACTGAACCCAAATCAGTACAAGTTCAAATTTATGTAAACTGTATAAGATTATAATAAAACATGTCTGGAGCTAAAGAAAAAGAGTTTACCTTTAAGGCTCATAAATTCCTCCCAAGGGACTTCCAGCCAAGATGGAGGCATACGTGCACACACTATGACTCCTCTCACAACAGAAATTAAGGACAACAAAAATTTAGAACCAAAAACCAACCAGAACAGATAGAAAATTTAATTGTACGGAAGTCCGACAATGATTCACCCAGACTGGTAAGAGTGGCAGAGTCGGTGGCAGGCAGAGAGGGATCACTAAAGAAAAAAGCAGTGGCTAGTGGCCCTGGACATGCAGGCGGTGGTTGGCACACCACAGGCGCACAGGCAGCCCTTACCAGGTGCAGGGAGGCAACGAGCAGACCAAGCAAGGTGCACAAGGCAGCTGACCATGGTCACACATTCATGCGCAGATAATCCAGGCGAAAGTGGGCAGCAAGACAGACTGTGCAACCCAGGGCCCCAGCACCAGGAAATAAAGCCTAAAAGCACTGATTGAAAACACTTGTGGGGGTTGAAGTGCCAGGAGAGATTCATAGACTCACAGGAGAGTTTGTTGGAGAGACCCACAGGGTCCTAGAACGTACACAGGCCCACCTACATGGAAATCAGCACCAGAAAAGCTAAATTTGCTTGGGGAAAGCAGCGGAAGGGACTGGAATCCAAGAGAGAGCGGAGCAAGCGCCATTGTTCCCTCTCAGACCCCGCCCCCACATACAGTGTCACAACCCACCCACTGGGCTGCCCCGCCCTGGGGAATACCTAAGGCTCCGCCCCTCACTACGTAACAGCCCCAACCAGACCCAGAAAAAAAAATAAAAATGGCTGAAACAGAACAGATCAAAGTCCCAGAGCCAATTCATCTAAGCGACCACGAGACAGTCAACCTATCAGATGCACAGTTCAAAGCACTGGTGATCAGGATGCTCACAGAATTGGTTGATTTTGGTCGCAAATTAGATGAACAAATGAAGGTTACAATAATTGAAATTAAGGAAAATCCACAGGAAACCAACAGTGATGGGAGGAAAACTGGGACTCAAATCAATGGAGTGGACCAGAAGGAAGAAACAAACAAACAAACAGAAAAGAATGAAAAAACAAGGATTCAAAAAAAATGAGAAGAGGCTTAGGAACCTCCAGGACATCTTTAAACATCTCAACATCCAAATGATAGGGGTACCAGAAGGGGAAGAGGAAGAGCAACAAGTGGAAAACTTACTTGAACAAATAATAAAGGAGAACTTCCCCAATCTGGCAAAGGAAATAGACTGCCAGGAAGTCCAGGAAGCTCAGAGAGTCCCAAAGAAGTTGGACCCAAGGAGGAACTCACCAAGGCACATCATAATTACATTAGCCAAGATTAAAATGAAGGAGAGAATTCTAGAAGCAGCAAGGGATAAGGGGACAGTCACCTACAAAGGAGTTCCCATCAGACTATCAGCTGATTTCTCAAAAGAGACCTTCCAGGCAAGAAAGGGCTGGAAAGAAATATTCCAAGTCATGTAAGGCAAAGACCTCCATCCATGATTGCTCTATCCAGCAAAGCTGTCATTTAGAATGGAAGATAAAGTGTTTCTCAGATAAGGTCAAGTTCAAGGACTTCATCACCACCAAGCCCTTATTATAAGAAATGTTAAAGGAACTTATCTGAGAAAAAGAAGATAAAAAATACGACAATAAAAAGACAACAAACTCATAGATATTAACAACCACACCTAAAACAAAAGCAAACTCTGCAAACATCTAGAACAGGAGAAGAAACACAGAAATGGAGATCACATGGAGGGTTAGCAACAGGGGAGTGGGAGGAGGAGAGAGGGGGCAAAGGTACAGAGAACAAGTAGCATAGATGGTGGGTAGAAAATAGACAGGGGGCGGGCAAGAATAGTGTGGGAAATGTAGAAGCTAAAGAACTTGTGATACATGGACATGAACTAAAGAGGGGGAATGTGGGTGGGAGGGGGTCTGCAGGGTGGGGAGAATGTTGGGGGAGAAATGGGACAACTGTAATAGCATAATCAATAAAATATATTAAAATAAATAAATAAAGAAATAAATTCCTCCCAAGTTTCCATCAATTATATAGTATAAGTAACATCACATTTAAATGATAACTTATGCACTTCAGTAATTGTTCATCTTTCTGCATATTTTTTTAGATGTGAAATACAAAAATATCCATGTTCATCATCTGGAATAAAAGTCTTTTAAAAATATTTATTTATTTATTTTTAGAAGGGATGGGAGAAGGAAAGAGAGGGAGAGAAACATCAATCACAGGTTGATGTTCACCTCCTACTGGGAACCCAGCCTGTACCCCAGGCATGTGACCTGACTGGGAATTGAACCAGCAACCCCTTGCTTCACAGGCCCACTGAGGGGGCCTCAATCCACTGAGCCTTACCAGCCAGGGTTGGAATTAAAATCTTATTAGGAGGTACCAGTTCAAGAATATAGACGGAAGTCCCAGTGTTTAACATACATGGCTGTTATGTTTTAAGTCTTGAGGGTAATCCCATTCTATGGGCCACCTTTCACATTGGTGTAAATCGATACTTATATTGTTATAACAATCAATTGAATCTCTGTAAATAACAATCATCCACCTTTGTTTATCCATCTATACTGTGACTGTAGAGAACTTGCCTCCCTATGTTAATCTAGTGATATCAAGCATGTCTCCTGCAGTTTTTATCTGTAGATGCCAGATTTTTTAACACGGATTAAATATTTTTTTCTTCTCTACATCAACCTTTTGATTAAACCAGTTAACAAAACATTTCTGTGTTAAATTTAGACCTGAGTACCTAGATGTGTACTACTTTTCATTTGTTACAAATCACTAATAATAATGGTCCCACTTGTACTTTGACAGTGATCAGATTGCTGTATTTATAAATACAAATCATGTCCATCCCAGAAACACAATTCAGAGGTGGTTGGAAATATGTGGTTGGAAAGCAGAAAGAAAAAATGGTGTAACAACATTTGTTTTCTTAGTAATCCATTTTCCAAGATTGCTTTTCAGGTGAGTTCAGTATCAAAATTCGTTACTCTATAAAATTCACTTGTGAGGACCACAGTACAATCCTCATGCTATGCTGGCTATATATGAAAAGTATGAATCCAGCTGAATTTCTTCTGTACTTTGATAACTCTGTGGGTAATCAGCAGCACTTGAAAGTGCCCCTTTCAACTCTGAGGGTGACAGCTATATTTCCCCTGGAATAGCTTTATGTAAATGAAGTTTCCCAGTTAGTAACGGTGGCAGACTTCCTCAGGCAGGTCTTTCCACATACTACTACCTTAAGCCTCAAGATTTCTGGAGAAGAGAGGAGCCCTTCTAAGTAATGAACATGATTGTGAGAGGATTCAGTTAAATGAGGCACAGTACCTGGTCTCATACCAAAATTCATAACCTGACAAACTAAGTTCAGAGGGAAAGCTTCCCTGTTTGTTGCAGGGGTTCACTCTAATTTTTATGATTCTACGTCATTTTAATCTGATAGATTGTTGACTCTTAGCCAAGGAGTTTGAGTCATCTGCTGTACATATCCAGAAGATTGAGGTTTACAGGAATCTTCAAACATTTGCATAATTCCTGGATAACAGGAAAAATAAAATGACTTCCTCTGTGCTTGTCAATGTATTCTAATATCCACAAAGTGGGAATTATATGTAGTAAAAAAGGCTTTATCACTGCCTGAACATTGGCTTTTGAAGTGGGCAAGTTTTCAGGCCATCGAAATGTCACACATACCGTAAGGACATAAAATCCCTTACCTTTTACAAGCATATGTTCTATGAAATCCAACTGCCACCAGGTTCCCTGTCAGGTCAAGTCAGTTAGAGAAATCTTCCTGTTGCCTATAAAGCATTTTGCTGACAATGAGCCTATCTCTTTAATATGTTTTGAAAAAATTCATCTTTTGGGGTGGGTAGTAAGACTCTAGTGCCTTTAAAATCCCTTTTTTATTCAGATGGTTTCATTGATGACACAGCACACTAACTGGGCATTAGGATTATTGTTAGTCCCATCAAATTTAGCTCCCTCTTCAATCCATTTGCCTATTTCTTTTTGTGAAACACATTTTTTAATGAATGATTAAAAATATTTCTTATTAAGCATAAAGCTTCTGTCCTGGCTGGTGTGGCTCAGTGGATTGTGTGCTGGCCTGTGAACCAAAGGGTCACTGGTTTGATTCCCAATCTAGGTCACATGACTGGTTCATATCCCTGCATTGCAGGCCAGGTCCGCAGTGTGGGGAGCACTTAGAGGTGACCACATATTGATGTTTCTCTCCATCTCTTCTCCCTCCTTTCCCCTCTCAAAAAATAAATGAATAAATGTTTTTAAAACAAATGAAGCTTTTGCCCTAGCTGATGTGGCTCAGTGGATTGAGCATTGACCTGCCAACTGAAAGGTTGCTGGTTTGATTCCTGGTCAGGCACATGCCTGGGTTGCAGGTCAGGTCCCTAGTTGGGGGCATGGGAGAAGCAACCAGCTGATTCTTCTCTCCTTGTCTTTCCCCTTCCCTTCCCCTCTCTCTAAAAATAAATAAATAAAATCTTTTTAAAAAAGAATGAAGCTTCTAAGTTTGGAGTTTGTCATATTTTAACAATAGCTTTTGCAGCTCTGTCAGAAAAATGAACTACTGGTATCCAAGCAAGTAGCTGTAAAGCCTCTAACAAATCAGGTATCAGTTTCCCACAAAATTGTGTTTAGTTTTTAATAAAGTAAAAATTATCTCTTGTTTTAATTGTCCTGTTGCATTACAAACACCAAACATGTATTCATTAGTAATTTGTATTTGATGTTTATTGTAAGTCCAGAACCACGAATTACAGCTCTTGTAACTGGTATTAAACTTGTCTTCTTATACAGGGAAAACCTCAGCCAAAACATGAGCTTCCAAAGCTAGGTAAGTCATTACAGCATAGGAGACCTTAAGTGGGCCACTTTCAGCCACAGTATGTTGTTTATTGTTAAATATTAAATCTGCATTTTGAATAAGAATACCATATAATTTGGGTCAAAGTTTTCAAAATTTGGACTCTTCAAAGCTGGAAAGAGGCCATAGTCAATTTCATTTGTTCAAAAGCCTCTTCAGATTTCAGGGACCAAAGCAAAAGTTCTGGAGGATTATCATGCAGTTGCTTCATCAGAGGTTTTAGCCACTGCAAAAACTGGAATTCACTGTCTATTTCACAATTGTCTAAGATTTTTTATAGGCTGTTTGACTTGCAAAATGTGTTGACTCCTAGATTGTCATACTCTGTGGCTTACAGCTGACAACAGATGCCCTAAATATTTTAGCTCAGATAAGCAATACTGCAATTTGTCTAGTGAGGCCTTATTCCCTTTTAAAGCAAAGAATTGTAATAAAGCCAAAGCATCAATCAGTTTTACTTTGCTGTTTGGTTTCTGAAGCCACCAGCAAACTACTCACACTTTGAAAATTATAGATCCCTCTAGTGGAACAAATTGCTCTAAGTTTTTGTCTAAATGACTAGAAAAAACAGTAGGAAATCTAAACACCCTTGAGAAATTCTTTGCCATAAATACAAAATTTCTTCAAAAGAAAAAATGAATAAGAATTTTAATTTATTCACTAGAGAAACAAAAAGAGGGAGGGAGAGAGAGAGGAAGTAAGGGAGGGAGGGATGGAGGGAGAAAGGGAGGAAAGAGGAGAGGAATGTGAGCCAGGCTGATGATAAGAGTAGGAGATGCTATTATAGGACTAGGCTCCCTAGTGGCAATAGAAATTATAGGATTCTGTAATATGTGAGGCCAAGTGGTAGTACTTAATCATCAGAAGCAAAGCTGGCATAATTACTGTAGTGAAAAGTGAGTTTGGAATGTCGCCAAGGAATGCCTGACCCACAGGTCCTAATGAGGTGAGATAACTCATGGAACAAAGTTTTCTTAGGGAACAAGACAGAGCAGCCAATACACAAGGTCTGTCCAGAAGGTATCCAGCCATGCAATATGAAAAATAGAGACATTTTTTGAAGAAGATGCAAGATACAAGAAACACTGTATATAGAACAATGATGCTTCAGTCCCATTCAAAGTAGGCACCTTGGGACCTCACACAGTTCTCCCAATTGCCATCAGCTGCCACATGATATTTTCCTGAATCTCATCGATGGTCTGAAATCTCTTCCCTTTCAAAGGTGATTTTAGTTTTGGGAAAAGCCAGAAGTCGCAGGGTGGCAGATCTGGGCTGCATGGGGGCTGAGTCACCTGGGTGATTTGATGTTTTTCCAAAAACCTCTGCACAAAACATGATGCATGACAGGATGTATTGTTATGATGAAGCTGCCAATCACCAGTTGCACATAGCTGCAGCCCTCTGAATCATCCAAATAGTTTCCACAGAGGAATGTTCAAGCTTAATGCAAAATTTGATGCACATTCATTGTTCTACTCACTCAGTCATTTTGAATGCGATAGCCACATAGTACACATGCTCACTCAATGGCATCCACTGCCCCCACTGACTAGTACAGTGAAGTTGTCATTGTTCACACATGTGCATTCTAGTCCACTCTCCTTGACTGTCAGGTCACATCAATGTCACGCAATCCATTCTCATTGTATTAACAAAGGCAGAAGTCTGAGGTTGCTATAGACTGTATCCCTCTCAAATTTTATATGTTAAAACCTAATCCTCAGTGTGAGAGTATTAGGAGGTGGGAACTTTGGAAGGTGATTAGGTCATCAAGGTGGAGCCCTCATAAATGGTTTTAGTGCCCTTATAAATGAGGCCCCAGAGAGCTCTCTCACTCCTTCCACCATGTGAAGTTACAGCAAAAAGGTGGCCTTCTATGAACCATGAAGCAGTTTCTCACTGGACAGGGAATCTGCCATCACCTTGATCTTGGATTCCCTAGCCTCCAGAACTATGAGAAATAAATGTTTATTATTTACAAGCCACCGATTCTCTGGTGTTTCATTACAGTAGCCAAAATAGAATAAGACAGAGATCAACTGCCCCAATGAAAAGTCACAACCCCTCTTGGCAGAGATGGTCCCATCATAGCATCAATGCAGAAGTGACTGTAGAAAAAAACTGTTGGCTTTGCAAAATGACCCACCTCTCAGGATGACTTTGAATGAAAAGAATGTTCAAAGTTTAATTACACAGTGGATTGTATATATGGAAGGTGCCCCAGGTACCTTAGATGAAGGAGGGAATTCTCAACTTCCATTTAAGTTTAGTAGTCAGTATCTTTTTGCCTCTCTTCAGGTCATGTTTATTGGTGAAAACATCTCCATCTATCTTCATGTTTATAGCAATGGTCATATCTGTTTATTCATTCTAACAAAAGACTGGTCCCCACTGCTCTCAGTCCAATTTGTCTTAGTATTATCAGCATACTTTCCAGCTGCAAAGACACAACTACTAGCTAATTCTTTTTATGTTCAAAAATGTAACAAGAATCCAAAGAAAACAAAATGGTGGTATCATGTTGATACTTGTTGATGCCAATATTATCATACTCCTAGCAGAAGACAGTCCTGCTGAAAAAATGATCATCCAGTATTTCAACTTTAACCTTTGACTGGAAGTGACCCATATGCAATTAAGAACACTTCTTTCTTGGGTACATTCTGGATGCATGTTGATTGCTAGTTCAGTCCAGGAAATAGACATGCTTTTATTAATCAAACAGTATTAATGCAGGTGTCAGAAAATGTCAAATATAATTTCATTTTTTAAGGTTTTGGAAAAGTTCCAGGTCCTCATGTATTGGGAACTAAAAATGACTTCCTTGGTGGTTTCAGGACATTCAATGTCAGCAATGGACATCATAACAGGAAACATTTTCATTAACTCCTGCCACCCAATGATTAATGCATGATAGGGCCTATGACATAAATTTACTGGTTGTAATGGGATTGAATTAAAGTGAGGGATCCAACGTTACCGTACTTTGAAAGTCACACCAACTCATTTCTATTTGGATTCTATGCACTGCGATTCTAAGGTTAACAGCATGAATTAATATGCATCTTAAAAGGACTGCAATGGACATTGCATATTTATTGGATTTTTTATGTCTGCTGTCAAATTGTTTTGACATGGAAAGTTTTCAAGTAACATTGGCAGAGAAGTACGATATGTTACCCTTATGGTAAAAATAAATGCATTTGTATATAGTCCCTCAATCTCTGAGGTAAAGATATGAGTAATATAAAATATGAATGGTTTAATCAAGGCTTTATTTTGGAACAAAAAATGGCAGTGATGAGAATTCCAGCCAAGAGGGAGGTGTAGGTATAAATGCTTTGCTTCCTTGCACAACCAAAAGAAGAATAACAACCAATCTAAAAGCAATAAACAACCAGAAGTGCCAGAAAATCGAACTGCATAGAATTCCGACAACAAAAAACTAAGGTACATTTACACAATGGATATTCAGCAGAAAGAAAGAAGGCGCTCCTATGTTTTGTGACAGCATGAATGGAACTGGAAAGCATTATGCTAAGTGAAATAAGTCAGATGGTGAAAAACAAATACCATATGATCTCACCTATTAGTGGAACCTAATCAACAAAACAAACAAGCAAGCAAAATATAACCAGAGACATTGAAATTAAGAACAAACTGACAGTAACCAGAGAGGAGGTAGGAGGGAATAATGGGGGGAAAGGGAGAAGGGTTGCCAAGGAACATGTATAAAGGACACATTGACAAAGCCAAGTGGGGTTGGGATCAGGGGAGGGAGGTAGGGATGGCTGGGGTGGGGGAATGGGTGGGGGGAAATGGAGACAACTGTACTTGAACAACAATAAAAAAGAAAAACAAAACAAACAAACAAAAAAGAAACCTTCACCCAGACTGGTAGGAGGGGCAGAGACAGGAGACTGGCAGTTGAGTGGAGAGGATGTGCTGCAAGGCAGCAGACTGGGCAAGTGCAGTGGGGCTGGCTGAACAGGAAACTAAAGACTCAAAGCTAGATGTAAACTACTGCAGGGGTTGCCATGGCAGGAGAAACTTCCAGTCTCACATGACAGTTTTTTGGAAACTGGGGCTAGAAAAGAGTAAGAGAGGGACATTGTTTCCTCTCTGACCCCTCCCCTACAGACAGTGACCCAATGCAGCAAAGAGGGTTGCCTCACGCTGGAAAATGTCTAAGACCCTTCCCCCTTACAACATAACAGGTGCACTGAGACAAAGAAATATGGACCAAATGAAAGAACAGTTCAAAACTCCAGAAGAGGGGCTAAGCAAAGAAGATAGCCAACCTATATGATTCAGAGTTTAGAACACTGGTAATCAAGATGCTCACAGAACTGATTGAGCTCGGTTGGAAAATGAAGGAACAAATAAAGGCTACCCAAAATGAAATAAAGCAAAATATACAGGGAACCAACAGTGAAGGGAAGGAAACTGGGACTCAAATCAATGATTTGAAACAAAAGGAAGAAATAAAAATCCAACCTGAAGAGAATGTAGAAACAAGAATTTGAAAAAATGAGGAGAGGCTTAGGAATCTCCAGGATATCTTTAAATGTTCCTACATTTGAATCATAGGAGTGCCAGAAGGAGAAAAGGAAGAGCAAAAAATTGAAAACTTATGTGAAGACATAATGAAGGAGAACTTCTAGGACAACTTTAGGTGCTCTAACATCAGAATCATAGGGGTGCTTGAAGGAGAAGAACAAGCACAAGCACTTGAACAAATAATAGAGGACAACTTTCCCAATTAGTGAAGGAAATAGACTTCCAGGAAGTCCAGGAAGCCCAGAGAGTACCAAAGAAGTTGGACTTAACGAGGAACACACCAAGGCACATCATCATTAAGTTACCCAAGATGAAAGATAAAGAGAGAATCTTAAAAGCAGCAAGAGGAAAGGAGAAAGTTACCTACAAAGGAGTGCCCATAAGACTATCAACTGATTTCTTTAAAGAAACCTTGCAGGCAAGAAGGAGCTGGAAAGAAGTATTCAAAATCATGAAAGGCAAGGACCTACATCCAAGATTACTCTATCCAGCAAAGCTGTCATTTAGAATGGAAGGGCAGATAAAGTGCTTCCCAGATAAGGTCAAGTTAAAGGAGCTCATCATCACCAAGCTTTTATTATATGAAATATTCAAGGGACTTATCTAAGAAAAAGAAGAATATTGAAAACTATGAACAGTAAAATGACAACAAACTCACAACTATGAACAACTGAATCTAAAAAATGAAAACAAAAACTAAGCAAACAGTTAGAACAGGAACAGAACTAGAGAAATGGAGATCACATGGAGGGTTTCCAGTGGGGAGGGGGAAGGGAAGAATAGGGGGGAGGTACAGGGAATAAAAAGCATAATTAGTAGGCATAAAATAGACAAGGAGAGATTAAGAATACTATAAGAAACAGAGAAGCCAAAGAACTTTTATATGTACAATCCATGGACATGAACTAAGTGGGGGGGATGCTGGAGGGTTAGGGGGTACATGGTGGAGGAGGGTAAAGGGGAGAAAAGAATTGGGAAAACTGTAATAGCATAATCAATAAAATATTTTTAAAAAATAAATGTAACCGAAAATGGCAGCAGTGATTAAACTGCTGCAGTCATAATTTGGGTTTGTTATTTGTACATTAATAATTTTTGCAAGTAGATTACACTCTGATACTTCCTGCTAGCCATCAGCATGAGCTAAACAGTATTGATTTATTTATGTTTGAAAAATCTATAAACACTTTTGTTTGCAATCGTTTCTTTTGTTATGTTTCAACTCAAGTTTGAATGTTACAATATTTTAATGGAAAAAGTTTTGTAATTTTTCTTGTAGATTTTCTTTACTTGTATCATTTTTGTCCTTCAATCCTGTACCCTAAAATAAGAAATATATTTTTGACTAGAGTTTAATGCTTAAAAAAAGAAAGAAAGTTACTACTCTTTTCCAATTTCCAGAACTAAATTTTTAGACACCAGAACCCATAAAATGAAGGAGAGGCCAGGTCCCCATAAGGAAGGAGCCTACAACAATATGACAAGTATATCTGGCCGTGATTTCTCCATTCCTTCTCTAAAAGGATCTATGACTCTTTACTCAAATAGCTGGGTAAAGAGGAATACCCAGGACTTTGGAGGTCTATTGGAACCAGGAAGTAAGTAGACACTGATACCCATGAGTTCAATTGTGACTGCCCTGTTAGAGAGGGGTTCATGGGGATCAAGTAATAATAAGGAAATAAGGAATTGGTTTAGATCTGTGTCACAGTAGGTTCAGTAGTCATCTCCATGACTCCCAGATGAATACTTTGAATATATTAGCATTTAGCAGAATCTATATATCAGTTCCTTGATGTATAAAGTAAGAGCTATTGTAATAGGAAAGGCCCCATGGAAGCCTCTGAAACTCTTCTCCCCCAAAGAACCCTCCAATGGCCACAACATTAACTAAAAAAACAATATCACAATTCTGGATGTGGGGACAATAAAAATTAGTATCACCCTCAAAAGATTAAATGATGCAAGAATCATAGTCCCCATTATATTTCCATTTAATCAGTCTGACATATGCCCATTAATCATCCCAATTACATTTACCAAGCTGAATGTGGTATCTTTACTAGAGCAGATTAACACAGCCTCTGGTAGGTGGTAGGTGAGTACAGATTTGAACAAATATATTGTTTACATACCCATCAGGAAAGAAAATAAAAAATAGGTTCCATTCACATAAGACAGACACAAATATATATTCATTCTTAACCCAGGGCTATGTTATTGCTCCTCTCTCTCATCATATAGTGCAAAGGAACCTAAATCATCTGGATAGTTCATAGAATATCATATTTGTCCACCATACTGATAGAATCATGTTAACTGGACCAGATGAACAAGAAGCAAAAGTACCCTGGATGCCATGATAAGACATATGCACTCTACAGAGTTAGAGAATACTCTACAAAGATTCATGGTTAAGTCACATGAGTTACAGCTTTAGAGAACTAGGGTCTGAAGAATGCCAGGGCACTTGCTCCAAAGTGATGGACAAATTGTTGCACTTTGAACCTCCTACCTTTAAGAAAGAGGAAAAAAGTAGGCCCCCTTAGGTTCAGAGACAACATGTGCTGCTCTTGGGAATGCTACTCTGGTCCACTTACTGAAAGACATGGAAGGCTACTAGTTTTGAATGGCCCCAGAGCAAGAAAGGTTTCTGTTAGTAAGTACAAACTATAGTAAATGCAATACTGCCACTTGGGTCATCTGATTCAGAAAGAGCCATGATACTAGAGGTATCTGTGTTAAAAAAAAAGGAAAGAAAGAAAGAAAGAAAGAAAGAAAGAAAGAAAGAAAGAAAGAAAGAAAGAAAGAAAGAAAGAAAGAAAGAAAGAAAGAAAAGAAAGAAAGAAAGGAAGGCTGAGTGGTCTCTGACCAGCCCAAATAGAAACAGTACAGTAAAACCCTTAGGGTTCTGGAGCAAGAACACGACATTTGGAAGCCAAGAACTATTTACAATTTGAAAAAGATCTCCTGGCATGCTTCTGAGTCCTGCTAGAGATTTAGCACCTGAACTTGGTACACTAAGTGACCATGTTTCCAGAACTGCCCATCATGAGCTGGGTTCTGTGTGTTTTAGCCAGTCATAAGGTTGGGCGGGCCCAACATAATTTAATTGTAAGATAAAGTGGTACATCAGCAGGATTGGACTCAAGCAGGTTCAGGGGGCACAAGTAAGCAGTAGGAGCAGGTGGTCAAGACACCTCTATCACCCACCACTGTTTCACTGGTGGGTCTCATTCAACTCACACCTATGGGCACATGGAAGGGTAACCATCCCTTATGACCAGCTGACATAAAAGGAAAGACCTCAAACATTTCATGGATGGGGTCCGACTTGGTGTTTGGGTACAAACTGAAAATGTGCTGCTTTCCTATGGCCCCTCTCAAAGATACCCTTGAAAGATAGTGGTAGGGCTTTTGGTAGCACATTTAGTCATCCACTTTGTGTGGAAGAAGTGGCCTCAGGTTCTAATATTGATTCATGGGCAACAGTAAATGGCTTCCTTGGTTGGTCAGGGGCTTAGAAAGGGAAGATGGAAAGATTGGGGTCAAGAAGGCCTGAGGTAGAGGCATGTGGGTGGACTTAAGGCAATAGACAAAAAGTGAAGGTGTTTGCCATTGTGCATTAATACCCACCAGAGATCATCCACTACAGAAGTGTCATTAAACCACCAAGGAGACAGGATGGCCTGGACAGTTGATATCAACTAGTTTGTCCTCTCCCATCCCAGTGCTTAAACAATGCCCAGTGCTAGCCACAATGGCAGAGACAAAGGCTTTGCATTGGCCCAACAGCATGAGCTTCCTCTTATCAAGATTCACATACATATTTTGGTGACTAAATGTTTAAGCTTCCAGCAACAGAGACCAACACCAAGTCCCCAGTATGGCACTGCCCCTTGAGGATATCGGCAAGACACTTGGTGTCAAAATGACTACATTCGTCCTTTTCCCTTTGTTTCAGTGGTTCATGCTGACAGAGAGATGCCTATGCCAAGTGTGGATTTGCCTTTACTGCCCACAAGGACTCAGCCACCACCATTGTTTGAGGGTTCACGGAGTATCTATCAACATTCCTAGTCCCAAACTCACAGTTTAGCATGTCACTTCTCTCATGATGGGAAGTGAGGGAAACATAAAAGTCAGCAGTGTTTACTTCAATATATGTCCCTTCACCTGAAAACTGGGGGAATAAGGAATAAGTAACCTGCTTGTCTTGGGTTAAGTTCCCCCAGAAACAGCTGCTGAGATAAGGATTCATGTACATGTAATTAATTTAAGGAAGTGCTCCCAGGAGAATCTGAGAGACTGGAGGAAGCAGGACAGGAAAGGGAAGAAGCTAAGCAATTGCGTAATATCTGGCAACATCTTGTCGAGGTTGTTTCAGCATGATCCAACAGGGGAATACTGAGTGTCAATTCTGCCTCAGAGTTTGTCCCTGCTTCAGACAAAGGAACTAATTTCTCATACTCATATTGGTCCACAGCTTGCAGATGATGAGGGAAAGGGGGTGGGTAAGGGTGACTGTAAAATCATAGGTATTGCCAGCTCTCTCTGTGTGCAAGCAAATCAGCTCCATTAACCCAAAAACAGGCTTCCAAGAGAATTAGAAAGGCATAGGTGAGCACCTTGAGAAGCAAACATACACAAAATCAGGGGGGAGTGGTAATCAGGAATTGTTAAAGGGATCAAATTATCTAGAAAAACACACTCCTGTTTGCTTTTACATATTCACTACTCTCAATATTGGTCACCAAATGTGTGTGTGTGTGTGTGTTTCCCAATTTTGCAATACCATCAAGGTGTCCTATAATATAACTCAATTTTGATACTCTAAAGATAGTGTCATGCTGGCTGGTGTGGCTCAGTGGATTGAGCATTGGCCTGTGAACCAAAGGATTGCCAATTCGATTCCCAGTCAGGGCTCATGCCAGGGTTGTATGGGTCAGGTCCCCAGTAGGGGGTATGCAAGAGGCAACCACACATTGATGTTTCTCTCCTTCTCTTTCTCCTTCCCTTCTCCTCTCTCTAAAAAAGTAAATACATTTTTTAAAAAAAGATAGTGTCTTTTTTTTAACCCAACAGGTTAAGGGCTCAGTCTCACAAGAAAGTCCCCACTTGATACTAATCACAAGTCCAAGTGCTCACCTGTTTTTCTGACCAACCAGCTATAAATCAGAGGTTCCCATGACCCTGTACTTGGGTTTATTAATTTGCTAGCCTGGAAAACAATGTTAATAGATTACTGGTTTTCATGAAAGGATACAACTCAGGAACATCTACAGTCCACATGGAAGAGATGCATTGAGCAAGGTATGTAGGAAGGGATGCAGAGCTCCCATGCCCTCTCCAGGTATGCCAGTCTCCCTGCATCTCCGTGTGTTCACCAACTAGGAAGCTCCTTGAACCATCCTCTTGGGGTTTTATGGAGGCTTCAGAATTACTTAGGCATGATTAATTAAATCATTGGCCACTAGTGATTAATTCAACCTCTAGTCTCTCTCCCATGCTGGAGGTTGGAGGGTGGGCCAGAAACTTCTAATCCTCTAATCACACGATGGGTTTCCCTGGCAAAGCCCCACGCTTAGCGGCTTTCCTAAAGTTGCCTCATTAAGATAAACTCAGGTGTGGTTTAGAGGAATTATTGTGAATAGCAAAAGATACCTCAATCTCTCTTTCTCTCCTAAAAAATTGCAAGGCTTTATGAGGTCTGTGCCAGGAATCATGAGGAAGGCCAAATATATATTTCTTTTTTAAGAAAGATTCTGTTTATTTATTTTTAGAGAGGAGAAAGGAGGAAGAAAGAGAGGTACAGAAACATCAATGTGTGGTTGCCTTTCATGTGCCCCTACTGGGGACTTGGCCCGAAACCCAGGCATGTGCCCTGACTGGGAATCAAACTGGTGACCTTTTCATTCGCAGGCTGGTGTTCAATCCACTGAGCCATACCAGCCATGGTGTAACTATATATTTCTTACTATGTCACAATATCACAGGGGGAAATCTGGGCAGTATAATAACGGTAACTACTACACACCCCTAATAGCCACAGCTTTTTAAATATACCTTTATTAATGTATATTTTATATCATATAATCTTCCCATTTCAAGTGTACAATTCAATGATTTTCAGTAAATTTTCTAAGTCGTGTGGCTGTTATCATAAGTCCATTTTAGAGCATTTGCATCACCTTAATGTAACAGGGTGCAGTCAGGGAGGGGCCCCAAATAAGGATTTGTAATGGGGTCCGGAACTCAGGGTGTCCAGGAAATATTAGAAAAAATATGTATTGGATGTCCTCACCCCCACCAGTCTGAGCTGGGGGATGGGACACATGGAGCAGGGGCATTGAGAGCTGTTTGCATAGCAACAGTTTACAGCTAACCTCTGGTATGATCATTTAACATATTTATAACCTTTAACTGGTTTCATGGATATGTTAAATGGCTGTGGCCATGGGGATGGAAGTGACTTCAACCCAGGATGTAACTGGGAAGCAACTCCCCCTGGTTACAGCACCTGCGTGAGAGCTTGAAAATGATTGGCTCCATGCTATGGGGCCATGCCTGCCTGGACTTAGTATGGCAGCCCAGTAAAGCTGGAAGAATACAGGAATGTTGGCAGATGTAACTGATTGTGGGAGGGGTCAGAAATGGGGCTGCAGAGGAAGATCAGGGATGGGATTTAAACCCAGGCAGGGCAGCCAGACAAGGGGAAGACCACATGGCTTCAGAGGAGGTGGGACCACTGGCTTGGGCAAGAGTTAAGACCACACAGCTCTGTGCTACTCCCTTTTGCCACGTGGCTTAGGTAGGGAATTTGCCTGGAAGAACAGGGGTGAAAGGACTAATATACATCCATGCACAAGTCTTTCTGTAGACATTTGTTTTCATTTTTCTTTGGTACCTAGGAGTAGAATTTCTGGGTCATAGTAACTCCATGTTTAAATTTTTCAAAATGGCTACACCATTTATATTTCCATCATCGATATATGAGGGTTCCAATTTTCCCACATTTTAGCTAACATGTGTTATTATAAAATGTCTATTTTATCTGATATGAGTATAACCAAAACAGCATCTTTATGACTACTGTTTCCATGGTACACCTTTTTCCATCCTCTTACTTTCAACATATTTGTATATTTTTGAAACTAAAGTACATTTTTTGCAGACAGTATACAATTTGATCTTGGATTTTTAATCCAGTCTGACAGTATCAGCCTTTCATTAAGTTGCATAATCCATTCACATTTAATGTTATTACTAATATGGTACAATAACATATGTTGGCCATGTTGTCTTTTTTTCTGTTTCATCTTTTTTGCTCCTGTTCCTCTTATACTGCCTTATTTTTATTAAACACATCTTCTGCTGTATTTTCCTAATTCCTTTGTTTAATAATTTCTTTATATATTTTTATTTTTCCTTAGCAGGATTTTAATTTTTTTGTACTAACCTACTTACTTTGCATTTGTGGTACTCTATTTTTTTTCCTGTGGTTTCAAGTTACTATTTGGTGCTATTTACTTATTCTAATATAGTTTCATTCCCTCCCTCCTCCATTGTGATATTATTGACATATATATCACAAATTTATATGTTAAGAGCTTAAGAATACAATTTTATAATTATTACTTTATGTAGTTGTTTTCAAATACATTAAGATAAGAAAAGAGAATATATGAATAAGCCCTGGATGGTGTGGCTCAGTGGATTGAGCTGGCTTGATTCCCAGTCAGGGCACATGCCTGGTTTGCTGGCCAGGTCCGCAGTAGGTGGCATGCCAGGGGCAACCACACACTGATGTTTCTCTCCCCCTCTTTCTCCCTCCTTTCCTCTCTCTAGAAATAAAATCTTTTTAAAAAAAGAGTGAATACATAAATAAAAATTTCTGGGTTTTTTTAATATCTATATTATTTTTATTTTTTTTACTTTAATTGTTGTTCAAGTACAGTTTTCTGCCTTTTACCCTCATCCCAGCCCACTCCCCCAGCCCTCCCCACCTCCCTCCTGTTTCCACCCCCACCCCTTGTTTTTGTCCACGTGTCCTTTATACTTGTTCCTGCAAACCCTTCCCCTTTTCCCCTAAAATTCCCTCCCCTCTCCCTTCTGGTCATTGTCAGCCTGTTCTCAATTTCAGTGTCTTTGGTAATATTTTGCTTGTTTGTTTGTTTTGTTGATTAGGTTCCTGTTAAAGGTGAGATCATATGATATTTGTCTTTCACTGCTTGGCTTGTTTCACTTAGCATAATGCTTTCTAGTTCCATCCATGCTGTCACAAAGGGTAGGAGCTCCATCTTTCTTTCTGCTTCATAGAATTCCATTGTGTAAATGTACCACAGTTTTTTGATCCTCTCATTTACTGATGGGCACCTAGGTTGCTTCCAGCACTTGGCTATTGTAAATTGTGCTGCTATGAACATTGGGGTGCATAGGTTCTTTTGGATTGGTGTTTTGGGGTTCTTAGGATATAATCCCAGCAGTGGGATTGCTGGGTCAGAAGGCAGATCCATTTTTAGTTTGCTGAGAAAATTCTGTACTGTTTTCCATAGTGGTTGTACCAGTCTGCAATCTCACCAAAAGTACACCAGGGTAACCAAGGAGTAAAAGACCTGTATGCAGAAAACTACACAACACTGAAGAAAAAAATCAAGGAAGACACAAATGAAAACATATACCATGTTCATGGATTAGAAGAATTAACATCATCGAAATGTCCATACTACCCAAAGCAATTTACACATTCAATGCAATACCTATTAAATTACCAATGGCATATTTCACAGACATAGAACAAATACTTCAAAAATTTATATGGAACCATAAACAGCACCAAATAGCTGCAGCAATTTTGAGAAACAAGAGCAAATCAGGAGGGATCAAAATACCTGATACCAAACTGTATTACAAGGCCACTGTAATCAAAATAGCTTGGTATTGGCACAAAAAGAGGCACATAGACCAATGGAGCAGAACAGAGAGCACAGAAATACACCCAAGTCTCTACAGTCAATTAATATTTGACAAAGGGGGCAGCAACATAAAATGGAGTAAAAATAGCTTCTTCAACAAGTGGTGTTGGGAGAGCTGGACAGCTACGTGCAAAAAAATGAAACTCAAGCACCAACTTACACCATACACAAAAATAAATTCAAGGTGGATAAAAGATTTAAATATAAGCCATGAAACCATTAAAGTCCTAGAGGAGAACCTAGGCAGGAAAATCTCAGATATTTCACGCAGCAACATTTTTACTAATATGTCCCCTAGAGCAATGGACATAAAGGAAATAATAAACAAATAGGATCTCATCAAAATAAAAAGCTTCTGCATGGCTAAAGAAAACAGTATTAAAATAAATAGGCAATCAACCATACGGGAAAACATATTTGCCAATGATAACTCAGACAAGGGTTTAATCTCCAAAATATATAAAGAACTTACATGACTCCACTCTAAGAAGACAAGCAACCCAATTAGAAAATGGGCAAAGGACTTGAACAGACACTTCTCCAAGGACATACAGAGGATCCAGAGACACATGAAAAGATGCTCAGTATGGCTAGTTATTTAAACCACAATGTGATACCACTTCACACTGGTCAGAATGGCCATCATAAACAAAGTAATTTCTGTTCTTTTTTTAATTGCCTACACAATTACCTTTACTGTGATCTTTGTTACTTTGTATGGATTCCTTTAAATCTCTAGTATCAATTGCTTTCACCCTAAGGAACTTCTTTTGGTATGTCTTTCTTGTTTTATTTTATTGTATTTATTTTTTGATATTTCTTTTAAGGAACTATGGTAGCTAACAATACATTCACTGGTTATGTACCTGAAAATTAGTTTTGTCTTCAGTTTTTGTATTTGCTGTTTAATTTCATAATGATCACTAAATAAGTCTGGCTAACATCCATTACCACACATAGTTACAATTTTTTTCCTTGGGATGAGTGTTTTTAACATCTACTCTCATAACAACTCTCTTTAGTTTTTTTTTAAGATTTTATTTATTTATTTTTAGAGAGAGGGGAAGGGTAGGAGAAAGAGAGGGAGAGAAACATCAATGTGTGGTTGTCTCCCATGTGCCCCCTACTGGGGACCTGGCCTGCAACCCAGGCTGGTGCGGTGACAGGCAATTGAACCAGCGACCCTTTGGTTCGCACGCCAGCACTCATTCCCCTGAGCCACACCAGCCAGGGCAACTCTCTTCAGTTCTGAAGAATAGTTTTTATGGATATAGGAACTATTGGTTGACAGATTTTTCTTTTAATTCTTTGAATCTCATTCCACTACCACCTGGTTTCCATTGCTTCTGACGAGAAGTCAGATATTAGTTTACATATATATCACAAGTGTATATTCATAGAACCATCACCACAATCAAAGTGTAGAACTGCCCCCATCATCACAAGGTTCCTTCACGCAATTTTACTGCCATAGGCTCCGTGCTTTTCATGCCCTAATCCCTAATCCTTGGTAACAACTAATCTGTTTGCCATTTCTTTAACTTTGAGATTTTAACAGTGTTATATAAATGAAGTCATTATGAAAGCTTTCAAGACTGGCTTTTCTTTTTCACTGCAAAAATGATCTGAACATTTATCTAGGTATGGATAATTCATTCTTCCTTATTGCTACATAGTATTCCAATGGATGGAGCACATTTTGTTTAACTGTTCACCCATTGAAGTGCATTTGGATTATTGATAGTTTGAGGCTATTATGAATAAAGCTGCTTAAACATTCATATACAGGTTTATGGTAAACATGAGTTTTCATTTCTCTGGGATAAATAGCCAAAATTGCACTTGCTGGATTATATGTAAATAGTTTTTAAAGAAATTATTTAAGTGTTTTCCAGAGTGGCTGCGCCATTTTACATTATTGCCAAAAATGTATGAGTAATCCAGTTTTGGATTACTTTGTATCCAGTTTTGTTACTTTGATTATGGCTAGTAATCCAGTTTTGGATTACTCACCAGTAAATTCTCACCAGTATTTGGTGTTATCACCATTTCTGTGACTGCCAACATCATAGGTATATAGTAGTATCTCACTGTAGTTTTAATTTGCGTTTCTCTAATAGCTAATGATAGTGGCCATCTTATCATGTGCTTACTTACCACCTGCTGTTATATTTAGTGAAATATCTGTTCATATCTTTTGTACATGCTTTAAATATTGTTTTACTATTAAATTTTGAGAGTTCTTTATATATTCTAGATACAAGGCCTTTATCAGATATGTATTTTGAAAATATTTGATCCAGTTTTTAGCAAGTCTTTTCATATACAATCTTTTTTTGGAGCACAATCTTTTTATTTGATAAGGTGTAATTTATCTTTTTTTTTTCCTTTATGGATTGTGCTTTGGTGTCAAGTCAAAATCTTTTCACTTAGCCTTAGGTTCCAAAGATTGTATCATAAGTTTTTTTCTGAAAGTTTTATAGTTTTACATTTTATATTTGTGTGAAATTCATTTGGAATTCATTTTTGTATAAGGTGTGAGATTTAATTTTATTTTTTGAAAGATTTTATTTATTTATTTTTAGAGAGAATGGAAGGGAGAGAGAGAGGGAGAGAAACATCAGTGTGTAGTTGCCTCTTGTGTGCCTCCTTCTGGGGACTTGGCCTGCAACCCAGGCGGGTGCCCTAGACTAGGAACTGAATCAGTGACCCTTTGGTTTACAGGCGGTTGTAATAGAAAAAGTAATACTGAAGCCAGCCTCACGGTGTTTGTAGTGTACTCTATAGTATGTGGGTTAGTTTCAAACAAAGTGAGAAAAACAAAAAGAAAAAGAAGAAAAAAGAAACAGAAGAAGTGGAAGGAGTTTTACTTTTTTGCTACACTTCAATTTTCAAAAAATGTTTTTTACAGGTTAAAGAAAAAACAAAAGAGAAAAGAAAAAAACTGAAAGTTAAAGGGAGATAACTACAACACACAAGTAGAATCACCAAGTGTTAAATCCTCTCAGGAATAAATATTTAGGTTAACTGAGGTGAGGGGAATATAAAACGGATCTTTTAGAAACAAGTGTATGAATACAAATTTTGCCTTAAGGTTGTAGTCTTCACTTGAATTTTGTCCTTTGCTGTATCATACTCTTGTTTCCTCTGAACACTTAATATATAGAATGTTTAGTCCATATATTAGAGAATATGTAGGTAAGATCCCAGAGCTTTTCTACGCTTGGAGTTGAATGCAATTATTCACAAAACTTTGAGTTACCCTTCTTTGGGGTAGCCATGGACAGTATATTTGGGGATATATGCAACATAGTTAAAGTGTGTTAGGTAGAGATATTTTTGGATGATAAGTATGGAGAGAAAAGTGCATTCATTCATTCAACACATTTATTGAATGTCTACTGTGCCACACATTTTTAAAGGCTTTTGGGATATCTCAATAAATAAAACAGGGTAAAGTTCCCTAATATCATGAAGACATATCCCCCTGTTTTCATACAAACAATGACACATTAAATCCTCCTGATGCTCAAATCTCTCTGACTCCCTCTTTTGTTACCAGCCTGAGAAAAATCTTTTATTTATTTATTTTAGAGAGGGGGAGGGAGAAAGAGAGAGAGAGAAACATCAATGTGTGGTTGCCTCTCACACGCCCCCTACTGGGGACCTGGCCCACAACCCAGGCATGTGCCCTGACTGGAAATTGAACTGGTGACCCTTTGGTTTGCAGGCCAGTGCTCAATCCACTGAGCCACACCAGCTAGGGCAGAAAAATCTTTTTTTAATTCTTACCTGAGGACATTATTTTCATTGCTTTTAGAAAGAGAGGTAGGGAGAGAGAGAAACATCAATGTGAGGTAGAAGCATTGATTGGTTGCCTCCCATATTTGCCCAGACTGGGGATCATATGCTCCCAGAACAGGGAATGAATCTGAACCTACAATCTAGGCATGTGTTCTGACCAGGAATCAAACCACAACCCTTTGGCTATGGAACAACACTCCAGCCAACTGAGCCCCAGTGGTCAGGGCTGAAAAAAATATTTGCTTTTAAAGAGCTCATATGATTATATCGGGCCTTCCAGATTATTTCCCTTTTGACTAACTCAAAGTCACCTGATAGGTAACCTTAATAATTATATTTGCAAAATGCCTTTCACCAGGTAACATAAAACATAACCATGACCATGACACATTGATGCAGACTCTAGCCAGTGGTGTCCGAGGTGTTGTGGATGCAATGAACAAATTCACACAGACTGTAGAAGTCCTGTGGACAAAAAAGGATGGCATGGCCACTCTCTGAGTGAGAGAATGCCCTGACCCTTGCCTGGACAAGCTTTTATTGCTTTTCTGGGAGCATTACCTCAAGGAAGATCTTCATTCATCATTGTCAGGCAGTAATGATCAAACAATAGATAACATACAAAGAGCTATGAGGGCTTATTCTGAGTCAGGGTCAGATAGCTAAAGGGCCATGAAACTTTGGGAAACAAACTCATTCTATGCTTGGACCCCTATCAGAAAATTGAGGACATTCTTAGCACAGCAGGTTTCACAGGATTTTATGCATTCTTTCTTAGGTATGATCACCCTGGGGAACTACGTGTTCCTGCCCAGGGCTGCACCGCCCTCTGGCATTGTTTCAGGCTTAAGGCATTGTTTCAGGCTTAAGTCAGGCAGGGCAAGTAAGGCAGCCAAGAGATGAGGAGACTTCTTGCAGACAGAATGAGGACTCAGGCTATGTCAAAGCTGAAGGGCGAATGTCTATCACCCCTTTTTCTATAGCCCCCCAAGTCCTTCCCTGAGGGCCCCTTTGAAACCATGCCTGTCTTAGGTCATCGCTCCCTTGAGGAATCTTACCCATCATTGGCTAACCAGTCATCTGCCTGGGGCCAAGTAGGGTGAAGTAAAAGGAGGCAGAGGTGGCACCCATGCTGGGGAGATAAGCTTTGTCTCCTTAATGGCTTATGGTCCCAAGGTCTCTTACTCAGCCTTAGCCATAGGGGGTTATAGCTTCTGAAACCAGGCAGGGCGGTTCCCAACAACACATATCATATTCACAGTACTGGAAATTAGGAAGGGAAATTTGGGGGACCATTTTGGAATCCTGCCTGTCAGAGACACACACACACACACACACAAAAAAAAAAAAAATAGAAAACCTGAATAGATTTTTATCTACTCAAAAAATTAAATTTGCAATTAAAAAAAACTTTCCCACAAAGAAAATTCTAGGACCAGATTTCTTTAGTGATTTCTATCTTTTAGGTAAAAGACAATACCAATCCTAAACATAGTCTTTCAGCAAAGAGAGTAAACATTTCCTGATTTATTTTATGAGATCAGCATTACCCTTAAGTTCCAAATTCACTTTTTACTTGCTCTATGAAAATAAATCTGAGCCCTTGCTCATGTGGCTCAGTGCATTGAGCACTTACTTTCGAACCAAAGGGTCACCAGTTCAATTCCCAGTCAGGGCATATGCCTGGGTTGTGGGCCAGGTCCCCAGTAGCAGGTGTGTGAGAGGAAAACACACATTGATGTTTCTCTCCCCCTCTTTCTCCCTCCCTTCTCCTCTCTTTAAAAACAAATAATCTTTTTTTAAAGAAGAAAATCAGTCTGAGCCCTTTAAATAATTTTTAAAAGATTTATTATTTAAAAATTATTTATATGAATTTTATTTATTATTTATAATAAAATGAGATTTTTTATTTATTTAAAAATATTTACTTATTTAAAATTTATTTTATTTATTTATTCCTAGAGAGAGGGGAAAGGAGGGATAGAGGGAGAGAATCATCAATGTGTGGTTGCCCCTCACATGCCCCCTACTGTGGATGTGGCCTGCAACCCAGGCCTGTGCCCTGACCGGGAATTGAACCAGTGACACTTTGATTTGCAGGTCAGCACTCAATCCACTGAACCACACCAGCTAGGGCAAATCTGAGCCCATTAAATAATTTTCCATTGCCAGCTGGCATATTAGGTTAAAAAAAAGAAACTTTCCCCTCCTTACTACTACTCTCAATACTTCTGGCCACCAAATGTTTTTTTTTTCCCCCACATTGACCTATTCTTTAATAGCTGAGTGGTCTGCAATTCCATCTACCTGGTGTTAGTATCAGATTCCATAAGTTAAGGACTCAGTTGCAAAAGATGGCCCCCAGGAGTTAAGATATTGATCACAAGTCTGGGCCTTCTGTACTTCTGAATGATCTGCTATAAATGAGAAGTTCACACCTTCCCCTCCTCAGGTTTGATAATTTGCTACAATTCACAGAACTCAAGGAAAGCATTTTACTATCATTATTCATTTGTTATAAAGAATACAACTCAGGAACAGCCAAATCAGAGACACATAGGGCAAAGTATTGGGAAGGGGCAGGGAGCTTCCATACCCTCTCTGGGCACATCACCCTCCCAGCAACTCCATGTGTTCAACTGGGGAGTTCTCCAAACTCTTTTGGTTACTTTCTTTAAGGCTTTGTTACAAGGATACCATTGATTAGATAATTCGCCATTGGTGATTAATTCAACCCCTCTCTGAGATCAGGGGCGAGGCTAAAAGTCTCTAATTACTTGATCAGTTCCTCTGTCAACCTGTCCCCTGTGCCCTCCCCATTCCTTAGGAACTCTGAATAACAAAAAACATTTTTTTCACCTGCATCACTCTGGAGTTATTTCAAAAACTAGGGACAAAAGCCAAATATTACTTACAAAGATGCTATTCTCACTTTTATCACTACAGAGCTGTTTCAAGAGCTGCAATGAATACCAAAACACATACATTTCTTATATCACAGTATCACCTTTGGTTTTGTCAATAAAGGGCATCAGAAACACTGCAGGAAGAACAAAAATTTTACATCCTGATTCTGGTATGCTTGCTTGGCTGCCTCTTGCAGCATCTGCTTCTCCATCTTCTCCATGTCTGGTTCCTGCTGTGGTGATTTGTTTCTTCCATCCTCAGGTTCTTAAACATTGCTCACCACTTCTCCCTGCATGCAATGGGCAGCAGCTTCCCCAGCATCTCCCAATCCTCATCCCAGCCTGGGACAGTTCTACAGCTGAGTACTTCTGGTAAGACACCTCCCTGTGAACAGCCTTCTCCAGTACACTGGAGGACAGATTTCTAGCAAGTTCTGTGAGTATGACACTAGTGACTCCTCTATTCAAGAGGCAACATCCATACCTCTCCAACAATGTCTACATTTAAGGCAGTAGAGTGGAAATGAGGCTCCATCAAAGAGCAGGGGGTCCTTGAGTACTCCATCTTGGTCCTGGAAGTAGTGATTATATATTATGCTATTCTATTAATATATCTGGAACTTCTATATTGAGTTCCCTTTACTTCTAAGTATTCCTTCATTATTGCTATCCATGTTAAATTCTTTATATCAAACCTGCCCTGTTCTAAGTACTGTGTTGTTTCTCTCCCCTGATTAGACCCAAACTCAGATGACCTGGAGATAGACCTTAGAGAGTAGCAACTGAAGACAGACCCATAAAAATAGGATTTGGGGTTTGGTTTGTTCATGACTTTAGGTTTGAGCTCAGTGCTCCTTGTAAATAGGGAAAGAGATTCTAGTAATCCATGGCATGCAGGGGCACCACAATAAATCAAGACATGCCAACTGAAGCATGTACTTTGGGAGCCCAAGTGGTTGCTGTAATTAACTACTGTACCAGTAACAATGACCATAAAGCCTGGTGGTGGGTGGATTCTTTTGAGATCACTTGATTGCTTACAAAGAAAAAAATTACAAGCTCAAGGCTTGGCCAGTGCCACTCAGTTGTTTGTAGCATCGTCCTGTACATCAGATGGTTAGAGGTTCAAATCCTGGCCAGGGCACATGCATGGGTTGTGGGTTCAAACCCTGGTCAGGGAGTATACGTGAGGTCACTGACAGATATTTCTCTCTCACATCAATGTTCTCCTGCTCTGTCTCTCCCTTCCTCTCTCTTTAAAAAAAAAAAAAAAAAAATATATATATATATATATATATATATATATATATATATATATATAAAACAAGCTCAACACCATTAACTCTCAGCTCATAAGTCTGTAGATGCAGGTCTGATATTCCTTAAAATCAACTGGACAGGATGCTAAATTATGAGTTGAATTTGGTCTCATTAAGTTTCTCATGTGAATGGAGACATCTGTTTGGAACCAGATGAAACTGACAATAGTGAATCCTCAAGTCATTCTGAACCTCCCTTACCATTTGTTGCCCTGCAGTGTCTAGAAATAAGACTTCTATTGCTTAAAAATCTTGTGAACAATCCAAAATATGTGGGACACTGAGAAAGCAATGCTAAGAGGGAAACTCACACCATTTCAGGCTTGTCTTAAAAAAAAGCACAAATAAACAATCTAATTTCACACTTAAAGGAAATTGAAAAGGGACAAAAAACAAAAGCCCAATGTGAGTAGAAGGAAGGGTGTAATTAATATCAGAGCACAAATAAAAGAAATAGAGTCTTAAAAAATGATAGAAAAATCAATGAATCCAAGAACTGGTTCTTTGAAAAGATCAATGAGATTGACAAACCTTTCACCAGATTCATCAAGAAAAAAAGGAAAAAGGACCCAAATAAATAAAATCAGAAGTGGAGGAGAAATGACAACTGACATCAAAGAAATACAAAGGAATATAAGAAAATACTATGAACAATTATATGCTAACAAACTGGACAATCTGGATGAAATGGATAAATTCCTAGATATATGCAATCTTCCAAAAATAAGTCAGGAAGAATCAGATAATCTGAATAGAAAGATTATATCTAATGAAACTGAAGCAGTAATCAAAAAACTACCAATGAACAGAAGCCCTGGACCAGATGGCTTCACAGGTGAATTTTACAACATATTCCAAGAGAAACTAACACCTCTCCTTTTCAAACTATATCATAAAAGTCAAGAGGAGGGAAGGCTCCCAAATTCATTTTACAAGGCCAGCATTATGCTAATTCCAAAACCAGAGAAACACACTACAAAGAAAGAAAACTATAGGTCAATATCCCTGATGAACACAGATACTAAAATCCTCAACAAAATATTAGCAAACTGAATACAGCAATGCATCAAAAAGATCACACAACATGATCAAGTGGGATTTATTATAGGAATGCAAGGATGGTTCAACATTCACAAATCAATAAATGTGACTCACCACATAAACAAAAGGAAGCATAAAAACCATATGATTATATCAATAAATGCAGGAAAAGCATTTGATAAAATCCAGCACCCATTTATGATAAAAAATCTCAGCAAAGTGGAAACAGAGGGAACATACCTAAACATAATAAAGACCATATGGAACAAACTCACTGCCAGCATCACAGTCAATGGGCAAAACAACAATTATTCCCCTTAAGATTGGGAACAAGACAGATATACCCACTTTCACCTCTCTTATTCAACACAGATTTGGAAGTCCTAGAGACAGCAATCAAACAAGAAGAATAAATACCTGGCTGGTGTAGCTCAGTGGATTGAGCGCGGGCCTGCGAACCAAAGAATCGTGGTTCGATTCCCAATCAGGGCACATGCCTGGGTTGCAGGCCAGTTCCCAGCAGGGGACGCAGGAAAGGCAACTGCACATTGATATTTCTCTCCCTCTGTCCTTCCCTTCCCGTCTAAAGATAAAATAAATAAAATCTTAAAAAAAATTTAAAAAGAATAATAAATAAAAGGCACCTAAATTGGAAAAAAAGAAGTAAAACTGTCTTTATTTGTCGATTGCATGATATTGTACATAGAGAATCCCAAAGATTCCACCAAGAAACTACTAGAACTGATAAATGAATTCAGTGAAGTAGCAGGATACAAAATTAACATTCAGAAATCAGTTGCATTTTTATACAACAATAACTAATGAAAGGGAAATTAAGAAAACAATCCCATTCACAATTGTTTCAAAAAGAATAAAATACCTAGGAATAAACCTAAACAAAGATGTAAAAGACCTGTACTTGGAAAATTATCAGATACTGAAGAAAGAAATTGAAGAAGACAGAAATAAGTGGAAGCACACACCATGTTCATGAATAGGAGGAATTAACATCATTGAAATGTCCATAATACCCAAACCAAACTACAGATTCAACAGAATTCCTGTGAAGATTCCAATGACCTATTTCACAGAACTAGAACAAATATTCCAAATACTTATATGGAACCACAAAAGACCCCGCATAGCAACAACAATCCTGAAAAAGAAGAATGAAGTTGGAGGAATCACACTACCTAATATCAAACTATACTGCAAACTATACTGCCATGGTAATCAAAACAGCCTTGTACTGGCATAAAAACAGATATATAGATCAATGGAACAGAATAGAGAGCCCAGAAATAAACCCACATCTTTATAGTCAATTGATATTCAACAGAGGAAACAAGCACATAGAATGGGCTAAAGATAGTTTATTCAATAAATGATGTTGGTAAAATTGGACAGATAAGTGTAGAAAAATGAAAGTAGACCACCTCCTTACACCACACATGAGAAGGTCAAATCAAGGAACATGTATAAAGGACCCATGGACAAAGAAAATGGGGGCAGGATTGAATGTGGGAGGTGGGGAGTAGGTAGGGCAGGGAAAGATTAGGGGGAGAAAATGAGGATGACTGTAATTGAACAACAATAAAAAAAGAGAAAAAAAAGAATAAATTCAAAAGTGATCAAAGGTTTAAATGTTAGACCTGAAACTATAAAACTCCCAGAAGAAAACACGCAGCAAAGTCTTGGACATCGTTTGTAGCAATTTTTTATCAGATGTATTTCCCCAGGCAAGGGAAACAAAAGAAAAAAATAAACAAATGGAAGTTCATCAAACTAAAAAGTTTTTGCACAGAGAGACTTCCAGCCAAGATGGAGGCATAGGTGGACACACTGTGCCTCCTCGCACAGCCAAAATTAAGGACAACAAAGATTTAGGAACAAGAAAACAACAGAACTGATAGAAAATTGAACTGTACATAAGTGCAACAACCATTCATCCAGACCAGTAAGAAGGGTGGAGTCCCAGCAGGAAGAAGTGGAGGTTAGTGGATCTGGGTGCGCAGGCAGCTGTGCCTGGCAGATCCCAGGCACACAGGTGGTGGCTAGCAGACCCTGGATACAGGGTGGCAACAGTGCAGACCCAGTGAGGCCGCACAAGGCGGCTGGCTGACCAGGTGGTCCCACATTCGCGTGCAGATAATCCAGGCAAAGAAGAAGCGGTGGAAGGGACTGGAATCCAAGAGAGAGTGGAGCAAGCGCCATTGTTCCGTCTTGGACCCACCCCCACATACAGTGTCACTACCCAGCCACTGGGCTGCCCCACCCTGGGGAACACCTAAGGCTCCACCCCTCACTACATAACAGCTGCAGCCAGATTAAAAAAAATGGCTCAAACGGGAGAACAAATCAAAGCCCCAGAGCCAATTCATCTAAGCAACCAAAAAATAGCCAACCTACCAGATGCAGAGTTCAAAGCCCTGGTGATCGGGATGCTCACAGAATTAGCTGATTTTGCACACAAATTAGATGAACAAATGAAGGCTACAATAAGTGAAATGAAGGAAAACGCACAGGGAACCAAAAGTGATGGGAGGAAAACTGGGACTCAAATCAATGGAGTGGACCAGAAGGAAGAAACAAACAAACAAACAGAAAAGAGCAAAAAAACAAACAAACAAACAAAACAAAACAAAACAAAACAAGAATTCAAAAAAAAATGAGGAGAGGCTTAGGAAACTCCAGGACATCTTTAAACATCCCAACATCGGAATTATAGGGGTACTAGGAAGGGAAGAGGAAGAGCAACAAGTGGAAAACTTATTTGAACAAATAATAAAGGAGAACTTCCCCAATCTGGCAAAGGAAATAGACTTCCAGGAAGTCCAGGAAGCTCAGAGAGTCCCAAAGAAGGTGAACCCAAGGAGGAACACACCAAGGCACATCATAATGACATTAGCCAAGATTAAAATGATGGAGAGAATTATAGAAGCAGCAGGGGATAAAAGGACAGTCACCTACAAAGGAGTTCCCATCAGACTATCAGCTGATTTCTCAAAAGAGACCTTCCAGGCAAGAAGGGGCTGGAAAGAAGTATTTGAAGTCTTGAAAGTCAAGGACCTACTTCCAAGATTGCTCTATCCAGTGAAGCTGTCATTTAGAATGGAAGGGAAGGTAAAACACTTCTCAGATAAGGTTAAGTTAAAGGAGTTCATCATCACCAAGCCCTTATTATATGAAATGTTAAAGGAACTTATCTACGAAAAAGAAGATTAAAAATATGACAGTGAAAAGACAGCAAATTCACCATTATTAACAACCACACCTAAAACAAAAGCAAACTCAGCAAACACCTAGAACAGGAACAGAAACATAGAAATGGAGGTCACATGGTGGGTTAGCAACAGGAGAGAGGGAGGAGGAGAGAGGGAGAAAAGGTACAGGGAATAAGTAGCATAGATGGTAGGCCGAAAATAGACAGGGGCAGGGCAAGAATAGTGTGGGAAATGTAGAAGCTAAAGAACTTATGACAGATGGACATGAACTAAAGTGGGGAATGTGGGTGGGAGGGGGTGTGCAGGGTGGAGGGGAATGATGGGAGAGAAATGGGACAACTGTAATAGCATAATCAATAAAATATATTTTTAAAAAGTTTTGTACAGCAAAGGAAATCATCAACAAAATAAAAAGACAACCCACAAAGTGGGAGAACATATTCATCAATACATCTGATAAGGGGTTAATATCCAAAATTTATAAAGTACTTACAATATTCAACCCACCCCAAAAAAACAAACAACCCAATTTAAAAACAGGCAAAGGACCTGAACAGACACCTCTCCAAAGAGAACATACAGAGGGCCAATACACACAAGAAAAGATGTTCAAGGGATAATGAGTGACGTTTCACTCATTATCAGAGAAATGCAAATAAAAACCACAATGACATACCACTTCACACCTGTCAGAATTGCTATCATCAATAAATCAACAAACAACAAGTGCTGACGAGGATGTGGAGAAAGGCGAACGCTTTTGTACTGTTGGTGGGAATGCAGACTGGTGCAGCCACTGTGGAAAGCAGAATGGAGATACTTTAAAAAATTAAAAATGGATCTGCCTTTTGACTTAGCAATCCCACTTCAGTGAATACATCCAAAGGAACGCAAAGCACTAATTTGAAAGAACATGAGCACCACTATGTTCATTGCGGTGTTAGTTACAATTGCCAAGATATGGAAGCAGCCCAAGTGTCCACCAATAGATTAGTGGATAAAACAACTGTGGGACATTTACACAGTGGGATACTACTTGACGATAAAAAAGAAGAAAGTTCTACCCTTTGCAACAGTATGGATGAACCTGTAGAACATTACACAAAGTAAGATAAGCCAGTCAGAGAAAGACAAATACCATATTATTTTACTCATATGTGGAATCTAATGAACAAACTGAACAAAGCAAAATAGAGACAGACTCATAGATGGAGAGCAGATGACAGCCTCTGGGGTGGGAGGAGATTAGGAGGTTGGAGGGATTCAGCAAAAAGGAAAAAAGACTCATGGACATGGGCAACAAAGTGGTGATTGCTGCGGGGAAGGTGGTATAAAGGGACTAAATGATAGTAGAATATACTAAAGATTATACATTTAAGAAATAAAACTAATTTTTTTAAATTGAAAATATATATTTACTTAGTAAAAACTTGCTTTGGTATGAAAGGGACAATCTATTGAGTTTTAATAGGAAAACATTTTAAATTGCTCTTCTATTTACTTACTTTTCTAAAAATATTTTATTGTTCAATTATAGTTGTCTGCGTTTACCCTGCACCACTCCCTGCCCCCAACCCAGCCAAACCCATGTCCCTCCCTTGTTTCCACCCTCCCGCCTTTGGTTTTGTCCTTAAGTCCTTTATAGTGTTTCTGAAAACCCTTCCCCCTTCCCCCATTATCCCCTCCCACCTACCCTCTGGTTACTGTCAGCTTGTTCTTAATTTCAATGTCTCTGGTTATATTTTGCTTGCTTTTTTCTTTTGTTGATTAGGTCCCAGTTAAAGGTGAGATCATATGGTGTTTGTCCCTCAACACGTGGCTTATTTCACTTAGCATAGTGCTCTCCAATTCCATCCATGCTGTTGCAAAGGGTCGAAGCTCCCTCTTTTTCTGCTGCATAGCATTCCATCATGTAAATATACCATAGTTTTTTGATCCATTCATTTACTGATGGGCACCTAGGTTGCTTCCAGCACTTGGCTATTGTAAATTGTGCTGCTATGAACATTGGGCTGCATAGATTCTTTTGGACTGGTGTTTCAGGGTTCCTAGGATATAAGCCTAGCAGTGGAATTGCCAGGTCAAAGGCAATTCCATTTTTAGTTTTCTGAGGAAACTTCACACTGTTTTCCACAGTCTGCACCAGTCTGCAGTGCACTAGGGTTCCCTTTTCTCCACAACCTTACCAGCACTTACTGTTTGTTGATTTGCTTATAGATGGCCATTATGACTATTGTGAAGTGGTATGTCTTTGTGGTTTTAACTTGCATCTCTGATGGCTAGTGATGCTGAGCATAGTTTCATATATCTCCGGGCCCTCTGTATGTCCTCCTTGGAGAAGTTTCTGTTCAAGTCTTTTGCCCATTTCTTAATTAGGTTGTTTGTCTTCCTGGAGTAGAGTCATGTGAGTTCTTTATATATTTTGGAGATCAAACCCTTGTCTGAGGTATCATTGGCAAATGGTTTCCCATATGGTTGGTTCTCTTTTCATTTTAATGCTGTTTTCTTTAGCCATGCAGAAGCTTTTTAATTTGATGAGATCCAATTTGTTTATTCTTTCTCTTTATGTCCCTTGCTTTAGGGGACATACTGGTGAAGACACTGCTGCTGGGAATATCTGAGATTTTCCTGCCAATATATTCTTCTAGTACTTTTATGTTGTCACAACTTGTATTTAAGTCTTTTATCCACCTGGAATTCATTTTTGTGTATGGTGTAAGTTGGTGATCAACTTTCATGTTTTTGAATGCAGCTGTCCAGATCTCCCAGCATCATTTGTTGAAGAGACTATTTTTACTCCATTTTATGTTTCTGTCCCCTTTTTCAAATATTAATTGACTATAGAGACGGGTTTATTTTGGGGTTCTCTGTTCCGTTCCATTGATCTATATGTCTGTTCGTATGCCAGTACCAGGCTGTTTTGATTACAGTGAGCTTGTAATAGTTTGATATCAGGTATTGTGATTCTCCTACTTTGTTCCTCTTTCTCAAAATTGCTGCAGCTATTCGAGGTCTTTTATGGTTCCATATAAATTTTTTAAGTGTTTGTTCTACGTCTGTGAAATATGCCATTGGTACTTTAATAGGGATTGCATTGAATCTATAAATTGCTTTGGGTAGTATGGACATTTTTATGATGTTAATTCTTCCAATCCATGAGCATGATACATGTTTCCATTTGTTTGTGTCCTTAATTTCTTTCTTCAGTGTTGTGCAGTTTTCTGAGTACAGGTCTTTTACCTCCTTGGTTAGGTTTATTCGTAGGTACTTTATTTTTCTTGTTGTAGTATCAAATGGGATTTTTCCAATTTGTTTCTGATATTTCATTTTTGGTGTACAAAAATGCCTGATTTCTGAATATTGACTTTGTATCCCGCTGTTTTGCCAAAGTCATTTATTAGGTTGAGTAGCTTTTTGGAGGAGTCTATAGGATTTTCTACGTACACTATCATGTCATCTGCAAACAATGAGTTTTGCTTCCTCCTTTCCAACTTGGATGCCCTTTACTTTTTTCATATCTGATTGCTGTGACTAAGACTGGTTTATACTGTATTGAATAGGAGTGGTGAAAGGGGACATCCTTGTCTTATTCCTGATCTTAGTGGAAAAGTTTTTAGTTTTTGCCCATGGACTATGATGTTGGCTGCAGCCAACATGACCTTTATTAAATGACCTCTCCTATATGACCTTTATTATGCTGAGGAATGCTCCCTCTATTCCCATTTTGCTGTTTTGAACAGAAATGTGTGCTGTACCTTATCAAATGCTTTTTCCACATGTATTGCTATGATCACGTGGTTTTTGTCTTACTTTTTATGTGGTGTATTATGTTTATCGATTCGAGAAAAGTGTAACACCCTTGCATCCCTGCGATGAATCCCACTTGATCATGGTATATGATCTTTTTAACGTACTGCTGGATGTGGTTTGCCAACATTTTGTTGATGATTTTAGCATCTACGTTCATCAGTGATAGTGGCCTGAAGTTTTCTTACTTTGTTATGTCTTTATCTGGTTTGGGATTAGGATGATGAAGGCTTCATAAAGAGTTTGGGAGTGTTCCCTCTTCTTGAGTTTTTTGGAATAATCTGTGAAGGATAGAGGTTAGCTCATCCTTAAACACTTTGTCAAATTCTCCTGTGAAACGGTCTGGTCCAGGGCTTTTGTGTGTCGGGAGTGTTTTGATTACTGCTTCAATTTCATCAACTGTTATTGGTCTGTTCAGGTTTTTTGCTGATTCTTCATTGTAAGAAAATTTTTAAAAATCTTGTGATAACCTCCCCTGGGGCAGGTTCCTTGAATGTGATGCTATTAAGATCTACCACAACCACCTTAAAATGCCACTAGACCCACAAGTAGGGTCAAATCTCACCATACTCCAGGTGGCCAAGTAATATACAACCCAGGAAAAATAGCTTACATACCAACTGACAGAGCAGATAGGCAAATAATGGAGGATGCACACCACTGAATACTATGGCAGAGTTAGAATCAACTAGGTGTATATTTTGCAATATGGGTAAATCTTCAAAACATGATGGTGTTAGAAGAAACAATACTATACTATTTACTTAAATGTAAATTTAAAATACATGCATATAATGTATCATCATGTAATCAATAAAAACACAAATTGAAATACTTTTAAAGCATTAGAAGTTATTACTGGGGAGCAGGGGAATGTAAATAGTGAAAATGAGAAAAGCCCTGAGTAGACTAATCACAATAATGTATCAAAAAATTGAGGAATATGACTCAGGAGAAAAGGAAAAAAACTTGGCTTGCAGTAGGGACTTTTAGTCCTTGACAAGATGCTGATCTCATATAAGGTGCAGGCTGCCTCCCCAATTCCAGCCCTAAAGATGACACACAAGAAATTGGTAGATGATAAAATCTACTACTTACAGCATTTAACCATGTGACAGGCACTATTAACTGAATCTTCTCAGCCAATGCTATTTTTATATATTACCATCCCCATTTCGCAGATGAGAAAAATATAGATGGCTTAAGTAAACGTGCCTAAGGTTACACACCTGGTAAAACTGGAGCTGCAATTTGAACTCAGTCTGTATCACCTAGAGAGATGTGTTTGAGGCAGGGGTAAAGTACAGGGGAGAGTGGCCCAAATTGGTAGAGGGGCAGGCACCATTATGGAGATGCCAGGAGAAATTTCTAATTGTACTCTTTTTCCCCTACCCCCACATTGCTGAAATAAATCATCCTCTACCTTAACACCATGACAGCAATTCCCAGTCAGCATGAGCTGCTGGAGTGCGGAGCATATTACATGTGCAGGCATACAGGCCATGCGATCTTGCACCAAACATACACTAAAACCTCAACCTTCCATCCTGAGCTAGTAAAAACAACCTAGATTTTCAAGGCAGGAATTTGGCCAAGATTTCCTTGAGGAATCGTATTAACCCAAGAGGAAAAACCTAAAGGCAGGGGTCCCCAACAAATGGCCCCCACAGTTAAACTCAAAGTCAAAAAGCCCTCAGAGTTTACAAACATTGTAATCTCCTACTCTTATAATCATGAGCACAAAAGCAAAAATTTCCATTCATTTTAGGAAAGCTTCTAACATGGAAGATGGAGTTTGAAGTAGAGGAAAAAAAGCCCTAACATCAAGTGGGAAAAAGCTCTGCAGGAAGAAAACTTAAAAAATTAGCATCTATACAGAACTTACTAAAAAGCTACAGTAATCGAGATAAAGGTAGAATATTAAGAAAGTAATGTACCTAGTTCTGATTCTTACAAAGAAACTGAGATCAGTGAGTAATCTTTTCAACAGATGCCAAAGTAAAGGGATATCCATGTATTTAAAGTTTCAAATCCTAGCTTACCATTAAAAAATCAATATAAAATGGACTATAAGGTGGTATCTTGTGGTTTTAATTTGCATATCCAATTAGTAACGTTGAACATCTTATATCTATTCCATCTGTATTTCCTCTTTGAAGAAATGTCTATTCAGCTCCTTTACCCATTTAACTTGGTTGTGTCTTCTTGGTGTTATGCAGAAATTATGCATTTTGGAAATTAATCCCTTATCACATGCACCATTGGGCAATATATTCTCCCATACAGTGTTGCCTTTTCACTTCGTTGATTTTGCTATGCAAAAGCTTTTCAGTTTGTCATTTTTCCCTCTATTAGCAAAAATATTGGTACCAGAGATGAGATTTTACTGCTTTCTTCTAGGATTTTTATGGTTTTATGATTTACACTTAAGCCTTTATTCCATTGAGTTTATTCTTGCGTAGTGTAAATTGGTGGTCTAGTTTCATTTTTTTAACATGTCCAATTTTCCCAAAACCATTTACTGAAGAGACTGTCTTTACTCCATTGCATGCTCTTGTCTCTTTTCTCAAATGTTCATACCGTAAAGCTGTGGATTTAATTCTAGGCTCTGTTGTCTACCATGTGTTTATGCCAGTACCAGGCCATTTGGATTACAATGGCCTTGTACTATAGTTTTAGACAGAAACAGGGACAACAGTTCAGTGATAGCCAGAGGCACAGGCGGTTGAGGGAGGTGAAGTGGCCAAAGGGGAGATAAACGGGGATGGAAGGAGACTTAACTTTGGGTGATAAGCACACAATGCAGTATGCAGATATTTTATTGAGTTGTTCACCTAAAGCCTACATTAACTAATGTCACATCAGTAACTTCAATAAAATGCCACCAGATTTGTAGAAGATAGAAAAAGAGCATAATGACCTCCAAGTAGGCAGTTTCCATAGGTCACTAGCAGAAATAACCATACAATTTTTGATCAGTTAGACTTCAATTGCTCAAGAAAAATAATCAGGAAAACACTTGAAGCAGAGCTGCCCAGCCAGGTTGACTCTGAATTCCTGACCCACAAAATTGTAACAATATTCATTGCTGTTATAAGCTTAAAAAAGACTAAAAATGTTCGCAACACACATATCTGACAAAAGAACTTTTATCCAGAATACATATTTGTAACATTTAAAAAGATGATCAAGTCCTGACTGGTGTGGCTCAGATAACTGGGCACTGCCCTGCAAATTGAAAGGTCACCAGTTTGATTTCTGGTCAGGGCACATGCCTGGGTTGCAGAGGTAAGTGGTGTTTCTCTTCCCTTTCTCCCTCCCTTGCCCTCATTCTAAAAATAAATAAAATCTTTAAAGACAATTTTTGAAACGGATAAAAGACTTGGACAGTTTGTGAAGATAAGCAGATGGCTGTAATAACATGAGAGACTGCCCATTACGAAATGCAATGTGACGTTCTGGATTGGATCCTGGAACACAAAGAGTAGTGGACAAATTATGAAACTTGAACCATCTGGACTTTAGTTAATAATAATATACCAATGTTAATCTCTTAGCTTTGACAAATATACCATATTTATATAAGATTAAAATCTTGGGCAAGCCCTGGCTGGTGACTCAGGGCACTAAGTGCTGGCCTTCGAATCAAAGGGTCGCCAGTTCCATTCCCAGTCAGGGCACATGCCTGGGTTGTGGGCCAGGTCCCCAGTAGGGGGTGTGTGAGAGGCAACCACACACTGATGTTTCTCTCCCTTTCTCCTTCCCTTCCCCTCTAAAGATAAAATGTAATAAAAATTTTAAAAATCTGGGCAAACTGGGTGAAAAAAAATAGCAACTCTATGCTAATTTTGCAATTTCTTTTAATTTAAAATCATCCCAAAGTTTTTTAAAGTACTCAACATCATTAGTCATCAGCAAAATGCAAATTAAAATTACAATGGGAGGACAAATACCTTATGGTTTCACTTTTGCGTACAAAGTAAAAAAAAAAAAAAAAAAACTACACAAAAGAGGGCCCCGGCTGGTGTGGCTCAGCGAATTCAGCACTGGCCTGTGAACCAAAGGGTTGCTGGTTCCATTTCCAGTCATGGCACATGCCTGGGTTGCAGGACAGTTCCCAGCAGGGGACGCACAAGAGGCAACCATATACTGAAATTTCTCTGCCTCTCTCCTTCCCTTCCCCTCTAAAGATAAATAAATTTTAAAAATCTTTAAAATTTTAATTAAAAAAATAAAAATAAAATCACCAAGTCATTCCATCCCACCCATCTGCTACAGTGGTTAAAATAAAACAGCAACAATGTTGGAAAGCAACCAGAACTCTCATAAATTGGTATTAGAACATTAAATGGTACAATCACTTTGGGGAAACTATTTGGCAGTTTCTCATACATTACATCTACCCTATTAACACAATTCCACTCCAAGGTATTGATCCAAAAGAACAAAAACATGTCCTACACTTGTACAAGAATATTCATAGAAACGTTTTAGTCTCAATAGCCCAAAACTGGAAACAACCCAGATGTCCATCAACAGAATGGATAAACTATACACCATGAAGTATACACTGGAATTGTACTCTAACGAAAATATGCACACACTACATAATCTCAAATAACACGCAGAAAGCAGCTAGTCATAAAAAATACATTCATGTATGATTTATAATTTATATGGAGTTAAATATGCAAGAAATCATTATAGAAATCAGGTCATTGCTTCTCTGGGGTTGGGAGATGACCTGTTGACTGGGACACAAATTTTTTCTGGAACTGGTTTCAGGTTGAGGTTTTTCACAGAATAACAATACTTGGGGCTTTTTCTGCCATTGTTATACTCAGCTCTAATATTCCCTTTCCCTGTGGTTAAGTTCTACTCAACTGCAAAAACCCAAATTTATGTGTCAGTAAAGTACAATGTATATTAGAACCACAAAATGGAAGCTGTCCCAATGGCCTGGCCCATGTCTAAGCCCAAGTCAGCCTACACACACAGGAAACACCTGTCAAAGAAATCTAACATTACACCAATCACAATTCTCCAACTCAGCCTTAACTAGTTGACCTTACCCTAATTGGATATGGTAGCCAATCATGCCATTTCTGTGTTGCCTCTTCTAATGCTCTATAGGTCTTGAGAACAGGGATGCCCCTAATCCATGGTTTTCCCTTGAATAAAGATAAATATTACTTAATAGTTTTGGCATTGAACATCAGGAGTCAGATGTATGTAGGGCAGTGGATAGAGCCAAAAAAGCAAGTTGCCATTACAGAAACACAGTAATCATGTACTGGGTTAACAGCAATGCTGAAAGACTTTGTCCAAAGTTGGATTCACTGCCCAACTGAGTTACCTGACCAACAATGCAAGCAAGTTTAAAAGCACTACAGTACCTCTTTGTTATTTTAGCTGTTAGATTTTGTAGTTATTGCTACCATTTCATTTCAGGGTAAGGATTAAATTAAATCATCCAAATTACCTTACTGCATACTTGGAGCTCACTGCCCAAATAAAGCAAGAATGTACCTTAAGTGACTATGTTCCCTAATAAGTACAAGTGCCAACAGGGAATGAGAACTACCCTGGGGGGGAAGGGGACATGTTAATGTCATACTTAAGCCTAAATAAAATCCTTATTGCAAAAAAGTAAAAAAGAACCAGGGCCACAAAAATGCATATTAAGTTTTATTAAGTTTCAAATACAAAACATTCCAAAAAGAGGAAAGTGATCTATTAATACCTACGTTTTATATTCAACTAAACAAGGAACACACTATCATTCTGTTTCTCTTACAACCAGTATAAAGCCAGAAGAATCAAGACCAATTCTTTTCCAATGAGAATGGAATTAAGTCTGCTGGGTCAGTAAACTATTTGCCAAACAGCTGTCTGGTCATTTAAGCATACTTCTTAATTTGAATTTAACATTCATATTTACTATGCTCAATGTTCTACACTATCATCAAGGTATCTAAATAAAACCTCAGGAGCCAAAAGCATAAACCCAAGTAATTTAGATTATAAGATTTAAGAAAACAGTTATGTAAATGCAAGACCAATTTAAATTTGGTCAATACCCTCACAGTCTGTGACTAAGTGTCAAATGAGGGTTATTTTTTTTATTCTCCACAATTGCAAATGTTGGACACGATAGTACTGCTATTTTGCTACGCAAAAATTCTCAAGTTGACTTGGTTCTTCTAACCCAACAATTCAAATCTGTTTCCTCTGAACAGTAGCTTTTATACTATTGGCTCTAATCTCCAACATGATGTTTTATCTCAATTTGTTTCCAAGACAGGAGGTAGGGGTAAAGTAGGCTTACAAAATCAATAGTTTAAACAAAAGCCAAATGACCCAATTTTGTTTCCAGTTTTTAAATATACTTTCAATCATTTTAGCCATGATTCCAGTTACTTAAGTTTCTAGACTGACTCTTCCCTTTTGTTTTGTTTTATGACTAAGTCCCACTTTCGGATAAACAGCAGGACGTGTTTCACTTGCTGAAAATCAGACACTTTACTGGATAGAGGTACCATGTATGCCTTTCATTTTTCTAATTTAGCTTTCTGACATTGATAATTAGGAAGCTCTAAATCAAGAGTTGTTCCTATGACTTTAGCTAAACAAAATGAAAGCCAAAGCTATAAAATCTACATAAAGAACCGTAAGAACTTCCTCACTATCTCCGCTTACTAATTTCCTTAATTACTCCCCTTTCTCCATCTGGTCAATCATTACTTATTTTAAGTAACTACCACTCCCTAGTTAAGAGTGCTAACCAACACTGATGCCTTCCTCAGACCCACAAGAACCCTTGAAGGCAAAAAAAAAATCTATTGCCTGCACCAAACCAATTATGATGAGCACTGCTTATGCAACTGCTGTGCCTTATCCACAGTCAGCATTCTTCTGCTTCAACAACTCTGTAAAATGAAAAGCATGTGATCACATCAGGACATGTTTTAAGCTGAAAATTACTACCCCCTTACCTATTCTTTAAATAAATAACATAATGCATTTGCTTTAAATTGTTAAGCTCTAAACAGTAACCATAAATACCCAGTAAAATTCCAGTAAGCATCACTTTGGTAATATCAACATTGTTAACTATATTATTACACCAATAGAGTTGTTACTCAAACGGGGAACTTAGTATCAGCTGCATCTAATCTGCCTTTAATGAACTGTACCGTGGCTCTGCAAACCATCAGGCGCTGATAATAAAAAGAGTGTTTTACAAAACGCCCAGGAGCAAGTCTGAACCTGGTACAAGGAAATTTTGTTCATGTGCTAAAACTTAATTAAAGTGTGTTATCTCTACTCAACAACTGCTTATGCAGAGATAGTACAAGCAGATTTTATACACTCAAAAATAGTGGAGTCATCCATGACTGAGCCAAAATGGAAATATACCTGTGTTTAAAATAACTTCATCCTACATTCAAACCATTTAATATGCAAGGTGTCGCACATTGATTCTCCTAATCCACAAGATCATCCCTTTTACAGGTAACTTGCTAATGTTCCAGCCATGCAAAGTGGCAAAACTTTAGTACTTAAAGCTATAAAAGCCTCTGCTTTCAAAACTTACCTTAGTTATTTGATTTCTCTTGCTGCCAGGTTTATCTAGTGTGAATAAATCAGCATTCTGTGACCATAATCCTCAACCTGTAAAAATTAAATACATAACTAGTTATCTTTCTTAAGGAAATTCTTCAAAACTTGCCTATAACTTACTGCCCCCTTTGCCAGAAAGAAAAGGCAAGTTCAGACTTGCAGCTTAACGTATTTCATGTTCTACTACTTCTCTTAATTGGTGGAAGAGTCACTGGCTTGGGATGGACTGGAATGTCTTAAATGGTTAAGTTGCATGGCTTATGGATTCTCATTCTGTTCCAATGGTGCACTGCCATGTTAAATCCATAAGTTGAACGGACAAAACTTATTTGAAGGAATAAGTGCAGTACAAGGATTTTTAGTTGGAGGTCTTCAAGTTTACTATATTCAAGAGCATCTTTTTCAACTCCGTGGCTGGACCTGGGTCATGTTGCCTCAGGTTTTGCTTTTTAAAGACCACTTGCAATAGATTTTCTCCATACAGTGTAGTTTCACAGAACTAAAAACAAGTCAGGCATCCAACTAAATGTCAACTTTACAATGGCTTACAGGGGTAGGAAGAGGAGGACCCCAAAGTCAAGCCATTTCCTATATTGACTAAAAGTCTAATTTGAAAAATGATAAAATATATGAAGCATGTTTAAAGGTCTTCATCAAAAATACTTAAAAAGTTACCCCCCTCCCAAGCCCCAGGTGGCTATTGGTAAACAGTTGCATTAAGGCCTTTAAGTGTCATACATGCTTTTTAAAAAAAAAAATCCAAGAGTTGAATTTGGAAGACTTCTAATGTGCTACAGAACACTTTGCTTTTCCAAAAGTTTTTTTTTTTTTTTAAATCTAGAAAGCATTTCCACTGCCATGAGGTACAGTATGTTTCACTGTACTATGAGGAAGTGTTCAATTTCGACTTAGACGGAAAAACTAGTTTGCTTTGCTTACCATCTTTGCTGTTTCACAGGCATTTGATGCTTTAAATCTGATGTGGAATGCTGATAGATTCACTTTTTAGAAGTCATAAGCCTTTGAGAAGTTGGAGATAACTTCATTGCTTATCTATTTTCTCCTTTGCAATCAAGCTGTTCCTTAAAAGTGAGACACTACAGAGTTGCAAAAATTTGAAACAGTAAGAGCAAGCACCGTTTGCAGCTTCATGGTTGGTTTTGGCCAAACTTTTTATTTAGTATTCTGTAGTTGCTTAACACACACTTAAATGGTCTTATTGGGGGGAGGGGGAAAGGGGAGGTGAGGTTCTTGTAGATTCCCAAGGAAATGTCAGAAAGGCAAAATATGGCCAGCACTATCCATTTGTTTTGGGTTTACTGGGTGAATAGCACTTTCTTTACATAAGCATCTGATCTCAGGTTTTTCATACTGAGAACATTTGAGATTTTAGTTTGATGACAGTATGATATCCTAAGAGTAGCATACCCCGACCACCCTCTAATAGCTAGCTTGTTTGTATAGGCTGAGGGATTCATCTTTCCATTTTAGATGGCTAGATGTTTGTAGAAAAATCTTAGAATTGCTTGCCTCATTTACTGGGAAAGAATTAGAAAGTGGCCTTTAGGGACACTTTTACTTGGAAAATTACAACACTAGTACACAAGTCAAGCCTTAACACATTTAACATTTGCTTGTAAGAAAGCAATGCCTTAAGATTAAACATGTTTTACTTTTCTCCTCACAAGAACATAAAAATTATGGAAGGGGAACTTAACAGGAAATTTAAAAAAGGTAACACAATTTTTTCTTTTAGTAGTCCTTGGGTAGTTATGACAGAATAGGTTCCACTTTTTGTTTGTTTCTTTGAACAGGGATTTTGGTCCAAAGTTTTGTTTTTAATATCTGCTTCTGCCTCCCCCTCTATCAGATCGGCTTCCTCCACGGCCACCACCCCTTGGTGCTCCGCGGCTTGAACTGCTGTAGGAATCACGTGGAGGAGGGTACCCCCTTTCCATAGAAGGGGGAAGCCCTCTTTCTTGTCTGCCAACCCGATCACGACCACTTGAGTAGAGATCACTTCGGCTGCTTGAGTAACTGTCTCGACTTCCACCATATCCGTCACGTGAGCTGCTGTAATCATCATAGCGACTGCTTCCACCATAAGATGGCGGGGGCCCTCGTGTAGGTGGAGCACTACGTGAGTTACCTGCAGGGTCAATGGTCAGGTAATATGGCAACACTATAAATTGTATATATACAACATTTAAATCTGAATTTACAGAATTTCTGTATTAAACGTTTACTTTCTCAACTGGGAGGTTTTAAACTCTGCCATTGCTGGCCATTAACAGGGATTTGCTCATTTGCTGAGATATGGAAATGGATGGGTTTTAATGTTTGTTTGAAAAGACTGAAGACGGTGTGTATTTCAAGAGGATATTCCAGACAGCTTGTTATTTTATAGTAGACACTCAGCCACTTTCCAGTGATAAGTTGCAATTTTGAACTGTAGACTTTCCTTCATATTGGAATGGTAAACATTTGATGTTGTTAATAAAATTTTTAAATTGTACTTTCACTGTTGGGGGAAAACACATAAGGCTGCCAATTTAAGCAAGCAAAATCCCCTCCAAAGCAAGCAAACAGCCTCAAAAAAAATTAGAAAAAACAAAAGCCCCTCACAAAACTAGGAAAAGCCCAGCTTATAGTTATCCCCTTAAAAGCAAGCAAACATCCCTTTAAAAGCAAGCACCACACAGCCTAGTAAACTGGCTCAATGAACCTAAAAACTCAAGCTGGTGATATTCAAAGACACTAAACCAGTATCTTACCATAACTGTCATATGAATCCCTGTAGGAACCACCACTTGGATGATCTGAATAGTCACGATCACGACCATAGCCATCTCTATCACTAAATTAAAGAGAAAAACCTGTAAGCCCCAGAATATCAAATTTCACAGCAAAACCACGAGGGGAATTTATTTACCTATACCCTCTTGATGGATAGTCATCACGTGAACTGGAATGACCATAATCACGATAAGTATAATCTCTTGGTGGCGGTGCATAATCTCTTGTATCACGAGAACTTGGGTAATCTCTGCTTGAATAGCTACAAAAATAAAAATAACTTGGTTTATGCTTTTAGTGAGGTCCTCCTCCCTTAAACGCTAATTATTAATGAGACAAAGCTACTACATTTTTCTGTTACCTGTCTTTAGTAGAATATCCATCATCTCTCGGGGACAAATAAACATCTCTACGAGAAGGCAGGGGTTCCCTTCGAGGCGGGCCTCCATAACTATCTCTTCCACGTGATACAGGAGCTTAAGGAAAAACAATCATTTTTAAAAATACCCAAAGAAAAAATTAAACTGTGAATTTACACCCAGGCAATGAAAACTAGTGAGTAAGTAACATATGACATGGAAGTAAATCAAGGCATTTTGTTCTCTACAACCTTTTGTGTTACAGTGATAGGACGTATTGTTAATGGAACATTTACCTCTTCCTCCCATTCCACTGCTGCTGCGAACTGGTCCTGAAGGAGCAGATCTTTTAGGAGGAGGACCCCCACTTCTTGGGGGTGGTCCTCTTTTTACTGGAAGTGGTCCCCTGGAAGAACTCATGTTGAAGTTCATGGAATAGCCACCATCATCTACAACAGAAAAGAAAAATGTCAATACTCTTAAGAAAAAGCTGTAAAAAGATCTTTGCTAGATCATTTTTGTTTAGTTGAGAAATCTTGCTTTAATTTTCATTTTTACAAGGCTAAGAATGAAGTCTACATAGACTAGTAAAATAAAACTAAAGGGTAGCCTTCATTTTAATATGCCAAACATCTATGAAATTTTAATGTCCCCAAACTCCTATGCCTATCAAAATGTTTCTGCAAGTACTTTTTTCCAAGAGTAAAACTACCTGGATAAACCGTTTATTTTCCATCATTTTAAAAACACTATTGTTTTCAAGTCATTATCACTTTAGCAGATGAGCATGTGTTCTCAATTGCCAAAGCTGGCCCCTCTCAACAAAGACTTAACCCAAGCACACATGGTGTAGGTTTGCAGTTCCTAAGTAATATACCAAGTCTGAGATAGGCTCAAGTCATTACCCATGTGTCCTCCACGTGAGGGAGGTCCCCTGGTTCCTCCACTTCCTCCTCTTCCGCCTCTAAGGCCTCTTGGAGGGCCTCTGCTTCTTGGAGGTGGAGGTGGTCCACGCCTACCACTTTCAAATGATGGTTTAGTAGCTTGTTCTACCTTGATGGCTTTTCCATCTAAGGACTAAATGATATCAAAATGGTTAATTACATCAACATTTAGAAAGAACTGGCAGATCCACTGTGCACTGTGACACTGATGCCCTTCAAAATGTAATTACAGACAAATTTTACTCACCAATTAATCTAAGAAAAACAAAATAAAGTACTACTTTTTCATTTACTTAAAATCCCTACTAGTCTTTAAGCCTGCTACTGATGGTTTGAAGCAGATATGGTAGATCCACTGCATTACTAGTATGTAATATTTTAAACAAGGCCAGCTATCAACTTATCAAAACTAATTAACCCAAAATAAAAGCCAAGTTGCTAAAGCAGTTTTCAAATCCCAGATAAAGTAAACACAATATTCTGAACTCTTGTTACAGTGAAATCTGTAAATCTGATTATAAAATTACAAAGGGCTAATATCACACGGTCCCAGAAGGGTACACACTCAAAAACAAAATTCAAGAGATGCCCTAGACCAGACATGGCTAATGCTGTGCTATTTTATGCACCAGGAAACACTATCAGTACGCAGACAATCTCACCTTTCCATTCATGTCTCTGGCTGCATCCTTAGCATCTGCTGGGCTTTCAAAGGTGACAAAAGCAAATCCTCTTGATTTGTTGGTCTCTCGATCTTTCATCAAAAGTACTAAAAAAGTTATTTTCAGGGGTGAAAAGTGTTATTCCAGTAAGAATGAATTGAGAAAAATGAATCTTTAAAAAACAAAGCTCAGAACTTCTTAGAGGACAAAATTATCATTTCAGATGATCATTGCAATTAAATTCATCATAGCTTCCCTTTTTAATTACAAAATAGCCCATCAAATACTTTCAGATAAACTCACCTTCCACTATTCGGCCATATTTGCCAAATACTGCTTCAAGGGCTTTCTCATTTGTTTCTGTATTGAGGCCACCAATGAAGAGCTTTCCTGGGCGATCAGCTTCAACCATTTTACCCCCTGATGAGAGTCTACTGAAAAAGAGTATAGTATTATCTTCCCCAGAAAAGTTCCTCAAGTTTATCGGACACATGTTTTTCTTGGGGTCTATTTTTCCTGTTTTACTGAATCCACTACTCCTTAATAACGAAAGACACCGAAAGCAATATTTTCTAAGCATCAGCAGGAAACCCAAATTAATTAGTTAAGCCATAACAGTTTCCATTACACTGGTTAAAGGACCAACATTTTTGCTTTTACCCTTAATGTACCTTGCAGTTTTAGTCAAGTATCGGCTACTCAACATTTGAAAAAAGTTTTAGTTTTAATTCCAGATTTCCAGCCTTTTAAAGATACAATTACATCCTAATTAACCTAAAGATTGACTCATTCAAGGTCACAGACCAGATGCAGGTCCTTAACACCAAGCCGTGTTCCAATTACTTTGTATTTTCTAATTAGGAGTCCACAATAAATTTATTAAGAAATTAAAGTTTGAGGCAAGTTCTGTCTTTCCTTTTAACCCAGCCCTTGGCCGGCCGAAAAGGTCACCAAAACTTTAAAGTACCAAAAATTACTTCATATTAAATAACGGAACGTGAAAACCCTGTATCGCTCAACATTCCATGACTGCAGCAGAACCCCACTCAAAGCCATCTTTAAAAGCCGCGTGAAACCCCGGCTGGGGTAGGTCAGTCGATTGAGTGCCGGCCTACGAACCAAAGGGTTGCCGGTTTGATTCCTAGTCAGGGCACATGCCTGGGTTGCAGGCCAGCTCCCCAGTTGCGGGCATGCGAGAGGCAACAACACACTGATGCTTCTCTCCCTCTAAAAATTAAAAAAAAAAAAATTTAAAAAAAAATTAAAAAAAAAAAAGCGTGGAAAACAAAATGGCGACACTTGGACTCAGCCCAGAACAACCGACACCGGTCAGAGGAGTAACTTTTAGCCGTAGCAATGGCTGCTAAAATTCAAAGGGTTCCTCTCCAAGGCATAAATGAACAACGACCCCATCCATGTACAAGTGCACGTGCCCATCCATAGTGCCGGCGCCATCCCAATGCAGATACCGCGGTGGCGCGGCATGTCCTCGTCCAGTTGCATCCCTGACCTCCGCTACTATCTTCGCAGGCGACGGCCAAACTTTCTCGAGTGATGTAACCAAAAGAAACACTACATTTGTATCCCTCCGACACTCTCAACTGTAACTAAATAGGTTGGCACCTTTGGGTTCTTAAAATGGCGCCCGCCAGCCCCATCTCCTGGGAGATTATCCGAAATTCTAAAATGGCAACAGTAGCAGGAAAAATGATAACAAAAGGATACACTTACCGGAGGGGTGACGACGGTTTCAAGCTCCTATGAGCTCCCTGACAGGGGTTTCCTAGCCGCTCAGCACGAGGGAGGGCCAATGGCTCCCAAGACGGAAGAGAGAACCAGCTGGAACTACTGCGCAACGAGGGCGAACAAAGGAGACAGCAAACTTTATACTGCCCGGGAACGAGGCTGAAGGACCCGGATGAAAACGGAGCTTAGAATTTGAAACGCAAGAGGGAGGGGGGGAAGAATTCCCAGTCTCCCCATTGGCTATCTTCTCTATCATTTACTCTTACCTCCGCCCACTTTTCCGGACACGCAGTTTTTTTGGCCCGCGCAGGGTTTTAACCGTCTTCCCAGCCCCCACCCTTGCTCCCCCAAACCCGCGTTTTTGCTTTCCGCTAGAACGGTTCGCGGGCCGCAGTTAATAAAGAAATGAAATTATTCTGGTGAGCCGGGCACAGTGCTAAACTTTAAAACCCCATACCTCACTTAATTCTCAAAACTAGCGTGATTGGGGTAGATACTCCTATGCCAATTTTGCAGAAATGGAATACAAAGAAATTTAGATAATAAAATATATTTTACCAAAATATCTTTAACAAGAATTTTCAGTGAATGGGTAAAATTCTGATAAATATCGGGTGGGGAGAAAACATAAAAATAGCAGCAAGTAAACTGAACACCTAAATGGCAGGCTCTGGGCTAGGCCATGAGAATATAACTCGGAACAAGCGAGACAAGGGCAAGACACCTCCATGGTAAGGCTGCCAGATTTAGCAAATAAAAATACAGGACACCAAGTTAGTTTGAAGTTCAGATAATTTTTTCAGTGTAAGTATGCCCCAATATCATGTACAAAGAAACCTTATTTACTGTTTATCTGAACTTCAAATTTAACTGGGCATTCTGTATTTTATCTGCTGATCCTACTGGAGGAGGGATTACAAAAATTAAAGATTTTGTAATTTCCTTAAAAACTAAATGAAAGAATAAATCCAATTAAAAAAAAAAAAAAAAACAACTGCATGTTGTGATTACTGCCAGGGACGGAAGTAAACTAGGTGCTTTGATGGACAGTATTTGGGAGACCAAATTTGATTTAGACATTGGGAAGGCCTACCTGAAGAGGTGACTTTGGAGATCAGATCTGAAGGGCAAAAAGGAACCAGCTATGGGAAAGCTGAGGGGAGAGCTTTTCAGGAAGAGAGGGCTAAGCACTAAGTGAGGTTAAGTGTCTGCACTATCAAGGGACAGAAAGATACAGGGTGACAGGAATTTAAGTGTCATAAAATGAGGGAGTCATGGTAAGCAGAATGTCTTTGAATCCATTAAAAGATTGCAGGGCTTAAGTGTGGAAGCAGGGACACACAGCAGTGTCTGCTAAAATTCAAAGGGATTCCTCTCCAAGGCATAAATGAACGATGACCCCACGTGCAAGTGCACATGCCTATCCATAGTGCTGGCGCCATCCCCATGCAGGTACCACACTGGCAAGTGTTGTACTGCAAATAGATCAGGAGAGAGGATGGTGACTTGAATTAGGGTTGTGGCAGTGAGTATAGTGAGAAAAGAACAATTGCTGGGTGTACATGGCAGGTAGTATGGACAGAATTTGCTAATGAATCAGAAGGGAAAGGAGGGAGGGTTGGAATTGAGGAAATGGGAAGTCATTAGCAGGTGATGATCATTTACCAAAATGGTTGCAGAGAAGAGAGTTTAGGATGTAAGGGGGTGAGAAATCTGATACTCAGAGATCAGGGCTAAATTCTCACTTTAGAAGTGATAATAAATGCCCTGACCAGTGTGGCTCAGTTGGTTGGGCATCGTCCCTTAAAGCGAAAGATCACTAGTTTATTCCTGGTCAGGGGACATGCCTTAAATTGTAGGTTAGGTCCCCAGACAGGCCATATTTGGGAAGCAATAGGTCCCCAGCAGGGAGTGTGCAAGACACAACCACACATTGATGTTTCCCACTCTTCCTCCCTCCCTATCCCTCTCTCTAAAAATAAATACATAAAATCTTCTAAAAAATAAAAACATTAGTATTTTATTTATTTATTTTTAGAGATAGGAGAAAAGAGGGAGCGAGAAAGAGGGAGAGAAACTATGTGAGAGAGAAACATCTGTTGGTTCCCTCTCACATGCCCCCGACCACAGACCTGGCCCACAACCCAAGCATGTGCCCTGATCTGGAATCTAACCAGTGACCTTTTGCTTTGTCGGATGATGTCCAGCCCACTGACACACAATGGTCAGGTTCAGATTTCATCTTAAAGAGATCATGGAGGCTGTAGTCCAGAGACTGTACTAGGGGAAAGAGAGGCAAGAAGCAAGGTATAGCTGATGTAATCCAGGAGACAGATGATGTGGCTGAGCTGAGTAAAAGGGACTCCAGCCAACCTGCAGTCCACTAAGCAGGTATCACACTGCCCAAAACCAATTGCTGAATCTCATTCTTCCTCCCTACAGATGGTCTAGATCAGGGGTGACAAACTCATTTTCACCAGGGGCCACATCAGCCTCGCAGTTGCCTTCAAAGGGCCAAAAGTAATTTTAGGAGTGTATCAATGAAACTACTCCTTAACTGGGGGCAAGAAGCTAGGTGCTGCTGCCAGGTAGAAACAAGGTGCGAGGCTGGATAAAACAAGTGGAGGGCCTGATTCGGGCCACAGACCTTGTGTTTGCCACCTGTGGTCTACATTTTTACCTTTACTTCTCTTCTTTCTTTGGATTATCATTAAATATAGTTACATTTTTTTCTCCCCTCTCTTTATTTCATTTTTTAATTATATTTTATTGATTATGCTATTAGTTGTCCCATTTTCCCCCCTTCATTCCCCTCCACCCTGCATACCCCCTCCCACCCACATTCCCCCCTTTAGTTCATGCCCATGTGTCATAAGTTCTTTAGCTTCTACATTTCCCACACTATTCTTGCCCACCCCCTGTCTATTTTCTACCCACCGTCTGTGCTACTTGTTCTATGTATCTTGTCCCCCTCTCTCCTCTTCCCTCTCCCCTATTGCTATCCCTCCTTGTGATCTCCATTTCTGTGTTTCTGCTCCTGTTGTAGTGGTTTGCTTAGTTGGCTTTTGTTTTAGGTCTGGTTGTTAATACCTGTGAGTTTGCTCTCTTTTTACTGTTCATATTTTTCATCTTCTTTTTCTTAGATAACTCCCTTTACCATTTCATACAATAAGGGCTTGGTGATGATGAACTCCTTTAACTTGACTTTATCTGAGAAGCACTTTATCTTCCCTTCCATTCTAAATGACAGCTTTGCTGGATAGAGCAATTTTGTATGTACGTCCTTGACTTTCATGACTTGGAATACTTCCTTCCAGCCCCTTCTTGCCTGGAAGGTCTCTTTTGAGAAATCCGCTGACAGTCTGATGGGAACTCCTTTGTAGGTGACTGTCCCCTTATCCCTTGCTGCTTCTAGAATTCTCTCCTTCATTTTAATCTTAGGTAATGTAATTATAATGTGCCTTGGTGTGTTCCTCCTTGGGTCCAACTTCTTTG
>PVKU01004575.1:117949-143827 GCA_004027475.1 Anoura caudifer
TTTTTTTTTTTTTTTTTGAATTCTTGTTTCTTCCTTGTTTTCTGTTTGGTTGTTTCTTTCTTCCTTCTGGTCCACTCCATTGATTTGAGTCCCAGTTTTCCTCCCATCTCTGTTGGTTCCCCATGCATCTTTCTTTATTTCACTTATTGTAGCCTTCATTTTTTCATCTAATTTGTGAGCAAAATCAACCAATTCTGTGAGCATCCTGATCACCAGGGTTTTGAATTGTGCATCTGATAGGTTGGTAATCTCTTCATCGCTTAGATAAATTGGCTCTGGGGCTTTGATTTGTTCTCTGGTTTGAGCCATTTTCATTTCTGGGGTTTTTGTTTGTTTGTTTGTTTTGTTTAGTCGCGGCTGTTACGTAGTGAGGGGTGGAGCCTTAGGTGTTCCCCAGGGCAGGACAGCCCAGTCACAGGGTAGTGACGCTGTATGTGGGGGCGGGGTCTGAGAGGAGACAATGGCGCTTGCTTTGCTCACTCTCAGATTCCCCTCCCTTCCACCGCTTCCCCTTTGCCTGGATTATCTGCGCGTGAATGTGGGCCCACCCGGTCAGCCAGCTGCCTTGTGCGGCCTCACTGGTTCTACACAGTCGCCGCCTGCGCACCTGGGGGCTGCCAGCCGCTGCTGCCTGCGTGCCTGGCCCGCACCTCCGCTTTTTCCTGCTGCGACTCCGCCCCTCTTACCGGTCTGGATGAATCGTTGTTGGACTTGCAAACAGTTCGATTTTCTGAGTTCTGAGTGTTTTCTTGTTTCTAAATCTTTGTTGTCCTTAATTTTGGTTGTGATAGGAGGCACAGTGTGTCTGCCTACACCTCCATCTTGGCTGGAAGTCCTCTTTATTTCATTTTATATTACATTTTCTCTTTAAAAAAATATATTTTATTGATTATACTATTACAGTTGTCCCATTCTCCCCCTTATTCTCCTCCATCCTACACACCCTCTCCCACCCACAATCCCCCTCTTTAGTTCATGTCCATGGGTCGTACAGATAAGTTCTTTGGATTCTACACTTCCTATACTATTTTTAACCGCCCCCTGTCTATTTTCTACCTACCATTTATGCTACTCATTCTCTGTACCTTTTCTCCCCCTCTCTCCCCTTCTACTCCCCCACTGATAACCCTCCATATGATCTCCATTTCTGTGATTCTGTTCCTATTCTAGTTGTTGGGTTTTTTTAGGTTCGGTTGTTAATAACTGTGAGTTTATTGTCATTTTACTGTTCATATTTTTTATCTTCTTTTTCTTAAATAAGTCCCTTTAACATTTCATATAATAAGGGCTTGGTGATGATGAACTCCTTTAACTTGACTTTATCTGGGAAGGACTTTATCTACCCTTCCATTCTAAATGATAGCTTTGCTGGATAGAGTAATCTTGGATGTAGGTCCTTGCTTTTCATGACTTGGAATACTTCTTTCCAGCTGCTTCTTGCCTGCAAGGTTTCTCCTGAGAAAGTGGACAGTCTTATGGGCACTCCTTTGTAGGTAACTGCTTCCTTTTCTCTTTCTGCTTTGAAGTTTCTCTCCTTATCTTTAATCTTGGGTAATGTAATTATGATGTGCCTTGGTGTGTTCCTCCTTGGGTCCAACTTCTTTGGGACTCTCTGAGCTTCCTGGACTTCCTGGAAGTCTATTTCCTTTGTCAGATTGGGGGGAGTTCTCCTTCATTATGTTTTCAAATAAGTTTTCAGTTTCTTGCTCTTCCTTTTCTCCTTCTTGAACTCCTATGATTTGGATGTTGGAACATTTAAAGATAACCTAGAAATTCCTAAGCCTCTCCTCATTTTTTTGAATTCTTGTTTCTTCATTCTGTTCTGGTTCAGTGTTTATTTCTTCCTTCTGCTCCAAACCGTTGATTTGAGTCCTGGTTTTCTTCCCATCACAGTTGGTTCCCTGTATATTTTCCTTTATTTTGCTTTTCATAGCCTTCATTTTTTCCTCTAATTTGGGACCAAATATTTCCTCTAATATTGAACCAATCTGTGAGCATCCTAATTACCGGTGTTTTGAAATGTGCATCTGATAGGTTGGCTATCGCTTCATCGCTTAGTTGTATTTTTTTCTGGAACTTTGATCTGTTCTTTCATTTCCGTCATTTTTTTTTTTTGCCTCAGTGCTCCTGTTAGGTAGTGAGGGGTGGAGCCTTAGGTGTTCACCAGGGTGGGGCCACATATGTCGCTGCATTGTGACATTGTATGTGGGGGAGCAGTTAGAGAGGGAACAGTGCCATTTGCTCCTCTCTCTGCTGGTTTTCAGTTACTTCCCCTGCTACTCATAATCAAATTGGGTCCTTCTGATGCTTGTTCTTGAGTGGGTGGGTTTGTGTACATTCTAGGACTCTGTGGGTCTCTCCAATGAACTCTCCTGTGAGGCTAGGAGTTTCTCCCACTGCTGCTGTAGACCCCACAGGTGTTTTCAGTCAGAAGCTTTGAGGCTTTACTTCCACACACTGGAACCCTGGGTTTCGCAGTCTGTCTTGCTCCCCAGTTGTTCCTCCTGGTTTATGTACACAAGAATGTGGGACTGCCCAGTCCACAAGCCACCTGCTCCACCAGCTGCCACCTTGCTTGCCCCAGTCCTCCAGCCACTGCCTTGCCACAAGTTCTTTCCACCTAGCTGCCCTTCTCCACCCCTCCTACCGGTCTGGATGAATGTATCTTCTTTAACTCTTTGGTTGTTGGACTTCCATACAGTTCGTTTTTCTATCAGTTCTGGTTGATTTTTATTTTTAAATTTGTTGTTGTCCTTGTTTTGGTTGTGCGAGGAGGTACAATGTGTCTACCTATGCCTCCATCTTGGCTGGAAGTCCCATTTTCTCTTTACTGTAATTTTCCCTTGACACATTGTTTCTCTCCAGATACCATCTCAATGACTGACAGATAGATTGAGTCAAGCAGTATTGCTTTGCTACTAGGTATCATTCGAATACAATCAGCGGTAAATAAGTGTTGGCTAAATGACTTGCAAGTTCTTTTTATCCTCCATGATACTTATTATGAGATGCATACCTAGAAAATTAAATGTTGAATACTGGTGGTTTTGTCTTAATCCCAAGTTATCTGCAGAGAGCTCGCCTTTTTAAATTAATACAAACAACAATGAAACAAAATGAAGACAAAGTTTTAAAAGCTTCAACCAGTTAAATGATTAATAAATAATCCCCAGTCATCAACTAGAAATCAGTCTGGATAAGTATACTGAAGCTCTCCTGTCAGTCTTGCATTTTTACATGAAGGTCAGATGTAAGGTGAGTCTGCATCCAGTTATGCCTCTTTTCCAAAGTACAGAAAGATATCCTGCCAACATGTTCTAAAAATGTCTGTTATCTGGTATGAAGGAAAAAAACAGGAAGGGAGGAAAGAATTTTATGTGATTAAAGATTTGGAGACTTTCCAAACCACTTTTAAGTAGCCACTGTCCAGAAGATAGCCTTAGCTACAACAAGCAAGGGATACAAATATTTCAATAAGATATGATTCTGATATCTATATAGGAACTGGCTGAATGAATGAAGATATAATTCTATTGTATCTTTCTCCATAATGAAGGATACAATGTATTTTAAGCACACTTAATACTTGATTAAAAGAAAAGAAAGTGTGCCTTAACAAATATTTCAAAGAAGAGGGTAGGGAATAAGGAATTTTTCAATAAATTGTGTCAAGACAATTAGAGAGCCATTTATTTTTTCATTTTTTAATATTTTTATTGTTGTCCAAGTACAGTTGTCTCCATTTTCCCACCATCACTCTCCTCCTCCCCAACCATCCCCACCTCCCACCCTTGGTCTTATCCCCTTTGGCTTTGTCCATGTGTCCTTTATACATGCTCCTTGACAGCCCTTACTTCTTTTCCCCCATTCTCCCCTCCCACCTCCCCTCTGGATGCTATCAATTTGTTCTTAATTCTAATGTCTCTGGTTCTATTTTGCTTGCTTGTTTGTTTTGTTGATTAGGTCCCAGTTAAAGGTGAGATCATATGGTATTTGTCTTTCACTGCCTGGCTTATTTCATTTAGCATAATGCTCTCCAGATCCATCCATGCTATCCGGAAGGGTAGGAGCTCCTTCTTTCTCTCTGCTCCATAGTGTTCCGTTGTATAAATGTACCACTGTTGTTCAATCCATTTATTTACTGATGGGCACCTAGGTTGATTTCAGCACTGGATGATTGTAAATTGTGCTGCTGTGAGCATTAGGGTGCGTAGGATCCTTTGAATTGGTGCTTCAGCTTCTTAGTGTATAGTCCCAGTAGAGGAATAGCTGGGTCAAAAGGGAGTTCCATTTTTAGTTTTCTGAAGAAATTCCATACTCTTTTCCACAGTGGTTGCACCAGTCTTCATTCCCACCAACAGCGTACTAGGGTTCCCTTTTCTCCACAACCTCACCAGCACTTATTGTTTGTTGATTTGGTTGTGATGGCTTTTCTGACCTGTGTAAAGTGGTATCTCACTGTGGTTTTAATTTGCATCTCTTTCATGAGAGCCATTTAAAGGGAAAAATATGAATTCATACCACACTTCTTACTCCAAGATAAATTCCATGTCAAAGATTTAAATGTAAAAGATAGATATTAGAAGAAAAATGGGTAGATGCATTTATAATCTTGTTATGAGGACCACCCATCCATTCATTCATTTAGCAAATATTTAGTAGCTTTTATGTGCCAGCAGTTTTAGATGCTGGGAATAAATACATCAGTGAACAAAAACACATAAGTCCCTGCCTATGTGGAGCTAACATTTTAGTGAGGGAGAATAGATAATAAACAATAATCCAAATAAATAAATTATGAAGAGTATTTGAAGATGAAAAATGCTATATAAGAAAGTAGCAGTGGTCAGGAGTACAGGAGTGGAAGCATGCAAAATTAAAAGAGGTGATATAAGTTGGCCTAACTTAGAAGGTGGCACCGAAGCAATGATAGAAGAGAGAGTAAGTCCTGTGGGGGAAGAGCATTGCAGGAAGACTAAAGTATATCTGCTACCTGCCATGTCTGAGAACAGCAAGTAGGCTAGTGTGGCTGAAACTGAGGGAGGGAGTGGAAAAGTAGTAAGTAATAAGGTTCTTAAGGACCAGTGGAGTCAGATCACATAGGTCTTTGTATACTAAATACTTTGCCTTTGTCAAGGAGGAAAAATAATTTTCCCTCTGTGTTTCTAGGTTCTTGTCCAAGACCCTCTTGTAATAAAAGAGAGATTAACATGAGGAAAACAGAAGTTTAATAACATGTAAGTCTCCTGCATACATGGGAGAAATGCAGGAAAAGTGAGTAATTACCCAAAATGACCCAGCCTATTACTTAAATACCATCTTCAGTTAAATGCAAAAGAAGATTGGGGAAAGGGAGGCAGTTATGAGAAGTTATCAGGAAAATCACAGCAAACAAGGACATGGTTGTTTTGCAGACCTAAATCCTGCCCTTCTCCAGTAATTACAGTTTCAAAAGATTTGGTAATCCTCTCCTTCCTACCTAAAAAAGATACCCTTACCAATGCAGATTTCCCTTATAAATGTAAATGTCTCTAACAAAAGGGTAACTTCTTCTAAGGTTTCAGAGCTTTTCCTGTGTCTGCTGTTTCTTAAAAACCATCAGCTCAAAAAAAGCCATCAGTGCCAAATAATTCTTTTTTTAAAAGAATTTATATTTTAGAGAGAGGGGAAGGAAGGGAGAAAGAGAGGGAGAGAAATATCAATATGTGGTTGACTCTGATGTGGCCCCCACTGGGGACCTGGCCTGCAACCCAGGCATGGGCCCTGACTGGGAATAGAACTGGTGACCCTTTGGTTAGCAGGCCAGTGCTCAATCGACTGAGCCACACCAGCCAAGGCAACATGCAAAATAATCCTTATGCCAGAGATTTATTTTGGGGTGGCAAATTCTGCTCCCTTTCACCTTTTATGTGATTGAAATCAGGAGCCGCTGGAGGGCCTTGAGCAGAGGAGTGACATATCTGTCTTACCTCATAGCAGGATCACTTTGGCTGCTGCGCCAGGATAAATTCTAGGCAGCAAGGGTGAAAGCAGGGAGACCATCAAAAGAGGATTGTAATGGTACATTGAATTGAGGGGAAAGCAGTGGAGGTGATGAGAAGCTGTCAGATTCTGAACATATTTTGAAGGTAGAGTCAAAAGAACTTCCTGACACAAAATCCAGATGGCATGAATGAAAAAATTGATTTATTTGACTATAAAAGCATTTCTTTATTCTCACACTGGTTTGATTGTTTATTTTTTCCAAGTGGATCTTTAAATATCAGATTTTTTTCAATCTTGTTACTAGACCCTCTTGTGTTTTCATTCTGTCCTCACTGCTAGGTAAATCTCATTCATTCTCAAGGTGTCCACTACAATAAATATCCTTATGACTCATATGCCAAATCTCTCCCTTAAATTCCTTAGTATGCACAACACACTTCCTGTCTGACACTACCACTTGGTTACCTCAAATATGAGGTCTGTCCAGAAGGTATCCAGCCATGTAATATGAAAAATGGAGACATTTATTGAAGAAGATACAAGAAACATTATACATAGGACAATGATGCCTCAGTCTCCTTCCAAGTAGGCACCCTGGGACCTCACACAGTTCTCCCAATTGCCATCAGCTGCCCCATCATATTTTCCTGAATCTCATGGATGGTTTGAAATCTCTTCCCTTTCAAAGGTGATTTTAGTTTTGGGAAAAGCCAGAAGTCTCAGGGTGCCAGATCAGGGCTGTTGTGAGGCTGAATCACCTGGGTGATTTGATGTTTTGCCAAAAACTCTGCATGAGACATGATACATGAGCGGGCCCATTGTTGTGATGAAGCTGCCAATCACCAGTTGCCCTTAGTTATGACCTTCTAAATCATCCAAATAGTTTCTGCAGAGGAACGTTCAAGCTTCACACAAATTTTATGCATATTTGTTGCTCTACTCAGTCATTTTTCAATGGGATGGCCACACAGTACACATGCTCACTCGATGGTGTCTACCACCCCCACTGACTAGTACAGTGAAGTCGTCATTGTTCACATATATGCATTTAGTCCACTCTCCTTGGCTGCCATGTTACAGCAATGTCACACAAACTTTTGTCATTATACTAACAATAGCTGGACTTTTTCCAGACAGACCTTTTACATTAACTCATTGCTTTGTCAGATATTTATTGGGTACCTATTATGTATAAGACACTATAATAGGGACTGGTATACATTGATTGAATAAAGTGGACTTGGTCCATGCCCTCATGAAGCTGACATTCTAGTGGAAGCCTGGGTGACAAAATAAACAATAAAACAAAATTTAAAACTAGTAAAAACAGTATAAAAAAAGAAGTTGCAGTGATAGAGAATAACAAAAAAGGATGTTTGTGCAATTGTGCATTTCTGCAGATGACATGATAATATACATAGAAAATCCAACAGACTCCACCAAAAAACTATTCAAACTTAATAAGTGAATTTGGCAAAACAGGGGGATACAAAGTCAATATTCAGAAATGAAGGGCATTTTTGTATACCAACAATGACATATCAGAAACAGAAATTAGGAAAAAAGATCCCATTTGATATAGCGACAAGAAAAATAAAGTACCTAGGAATTAGATATCTAACCAAGGAGGTAAAAGATCTGTACTCAGAAAACTGCACAACACTGAAAAAGAAATCAAGGAAGACACAAACAAATGGAAACATATACCATGCTCATGGATTGGAAGAATTAACATCATCAAAATGTGCATACTACCCAAAGCAATTTATAGATTCAGTGCAATCCCTGTTAAAATACCAATGACATATTTCACAGATCTAGAACAAATATTTCAAAAATTTATATTGAACAATAAACGACCCCAAATAGCCACAGCAATTTTGAGAAAGAACTATGTAGCAGGGATCACAATACCTGATATCACACTGTATTATTTCAAGGCCACTGTAATCAAAACAGCCTGGTACTGGCATAAGAACAGACACAAAGATCAAAGGAACAGAATAGAAAGCCCAGAAATAAACCCAAGTCTCTATGGTCAATTAATATTCAACAAAGGGAGTAGAAGCATAAAATGAGTAAAAATAGCCTCTTCAACAAATTGTGTTGGGAGATCTGGACAGCTACATGAATAGAAATGAAACTTGACCATCAACTTACACCAGGGGTATCAAACTTATTTTCACCAGGGGCCACATCAGCCTCACAGTTTCCTTCAAAGGGCTGAATGTAATTTTAGAACTGTATAAATTTAATACTTCTTAATAGTTAAGCAAGAGCTCGGCACTGCTGCTGGATAGAAACAAGGTGCCGGGCCAGATAAAACAAGGTGGAGGATTGGATTTGGCCCACAGGCCTTCCATTTTCCACCTGTGACTTACACCATATACAAAAATAAACTCAAGATGGATAAAAGATTTAATATAAGTACCAGCTCCATAAAAGTCCTAGAGGAGAACATAAGGAGAAAAATCTCAGATAGTCCACGAAGCAACATTTTCACTGATATGTGCCCTAGAACAAGGGACATAAAGAAAAGAATAAACAAATGGGACTTCATTAAAATAAAAAGCTTCTGCACGGCCAAAGAAAACATCAGCAAAATGAAAAGAGAACCAACCGTATGAGAAAATATATTTGCCAATGATACCTCGGACAAGAGTTTGATCTCCAAAATATATAAAGAACTCATGTGACTCCACTCCAGAATGACAAACTATTAGGTCGGGCATAGTGAGATAAGATGGCTTCCAGGGGCTGAAGCCCGCGAAAAACTGGCCGACGTCAGATGAAGATGACTGGAGCGGCGGGAAAAGCCATGCAACTTGCACCTAAAGAGGACTGACCAATGATATGTTGACCGCATGTATAAAATTCTTTCCCCTCTTAGGCTCCGGTGCGACTTCCTCAGCCCCTAACCTGTGGACCAGAGAACGTCGCCCGGGTGCGCAACCCCAATAAAGCTCTGTATTGTCCCATTTTGTGGCTGATTGGCATTATTTCCTCGGCGGAATACTAATAACCTTACATTTGGTGCCGAAACCAGGGAGGAGTTGTTGTCTACTGAGACCACTCCTCTCCGTCCCTTCCCCGAGGAGACCTCAAGGCTATTCCACCGGCCCGGACGGAAGAATCAGGGTAAGTGTCACAGCCTCCAGCTTCTGACCCCCGAACACTGATTCCGGGCCCCCGTCTGCAAATCAAAGCTGCGTCAGGGTGACCCTTCTAGGAGAGACTGCTCTCCTTCTGCTGGGGGTGTCAGGTACCAGTGGAGACGTCCCTGGGCCTAAAGCCCAATTTGCCTGCTGAATCAATAAATTGGGTTGAGGGATGCTGATTCTCCATTTACTGATTACCTCAGGGTCAGAAATGGGAGGACAGGAGTCCAAACCAGATCCTAAATTGCTTCTAGGGTGCCTGCTAAAAAATCTGGACAAAATTGACACTGATCTGAAGCGAAAGCGACTGATCATCCTGTCTACCATGGCCTGGCCATTGTATCAGCTCGACAATCTTGAGACCTGGCCTCCTGACAGCACTTTCGATTTTGCTACCCTTACTGACTTAGACAATTTCTGTAGACGGACTGGCAAATGGTCTGAGGTTCCCTACACCCAGGGATTCTGGGCCTTGCGCTCCCATCCCCAACTCTGTGCTCAGTGTTCCACGGCCCAGGTTCTCCTGGCTAGAAGTGATCCTGTCCCTCCATGCCTTCCTAAGCCCAGATCTCCTAAGCCTTCTGCTCCTGAACTCTCCTCTTTCTCCGACTCCCCTGAAGATCTGTCCTCTCCCCCTCCCCGTCCGTATCCTCCTCCATCAAACGCCCCGACCTCTGCTCTTCCTGAACAACAGGGTGCCAATCCCTCACCTGAACCCCTTTCCTCTCCTGTCAGCTCACACAGTCGATCTCGTCTGAATCTAGAATCCCCAGAATCCCTCATATGCCCTCTTTGAGAGGTGGCGGGGGCAGAGGGTGTTGTTCGGGTCCACGTTCCCTTTTCCCTGACTGACCTTTCCTCTATTGAGAAACGTATGGGCTCCTTCTCCACTAATCCCACTAACTTTATCAAAGAATTCCAATACCTGGTTCAGGCCTATGACCTTACCTGTCATGATTTACATATTATAATAACCTCCACCATGACCCCGGATGAATGAGATTGTGTCCAAACTGCAGCCTGGACTCATGCAGATCAGGTCCTTGCTACCAACCCTCGTATGCCAGTAGGGGCGGAAGCAGTGCCTGAGACAGAGCCAGACTGGGACTATCAAGTCGGGCAGGCAGGGCGGAGACGCTGCGATCAGATGGTTGAGTGCTTAATAGCAGGCATGCACCAATCGGCCCAGAAAGCAGTAAACTATGATAAGTTCCGAGAAGTTACTCAGCGCCCCAGGGAAAATCCAGCTCTGTTTCTTAATAGATTAACAGAGGCAATGGTATTCCACACCCGCCTAGACCCATCCTCCAATGCTGGAGCTACTGTTTTGGCCACCCATTTTATTTCCCAGTCAGCTCCAGATATAAGGAGGAAACTCAAAAAGGCTGAATGGGCCACAAACTCCCATCCAAGATCTGGTAAACATGGCATTTAAAGTCTTCAATAACCGGGAGGCAGAGGCTGAGGCCACTTGTCAGGTGCGCCTACAGCAGAAGGTAGCTTTGCAGACCCAGGCTATCGTAGCAGCCCTGCAGCCAGCAGAAAGCATCAGCGCTGAGACTAAGCTTAAGTCCAGGCCCAGAAAAACTCCACCCGGAGCCTGCTTCAAATGCAGTAAGGACGGGCGCTGGGCTCGCCAATGCCCGCAGCCACGGCCACCGACAAAGCCCTGCCCTGACTGCCGGCAGCTTGGCCATTGGAGAGATGCATGTCCCCTTAAGGGCTTGTCCCTGGCGCCTCCACGTGGGGGACCAGCTGCCCAGGGTGAGGACTCCTCTCTGGCCACAGTGGAGCTTCTTGGACTTCTGGACGACGGATGCGGCCCGGACTCGAAGACCTCCCTCACTCTCACCGAGCCCAGGGTAATGCTGCAGGTAGCAGGTAAGTCCATCTCCTTCTGGTGGACACGGGGGCTACCTACTCTGCCCTACCATCATTTTCAGGTTCTTTTACTCCTTCCCAGATCTTGGCCATGGGAGTTGACGAGACCCGTCGTACCCCTTACAGACTCCTCTGCTAAACTGTAGCTTGGATAGCCTCCCCTTTTCTCACTCTTTCCTTGTAATACCCTCATGTCCTGTTCTGCTTCTAGGGCAAGATATACTCCAGCAATTAGGAGCTACTCCCCAAATCACACAAACCCCAGCTCCCTCCTCCTCCCTTATCCTTCCCCTGTTAGAAGACCTAATGCTTCCCCACAACCCTCCCATCTCCCCCTCCATTGTGAATCCTCAGGTATGGGACACATCTACTCCGGTCATAGCTTCCCATCACTCTCTGGTCATCATTAAGCTCAGGCGGCCTGATACTTTCCCCTCTAGACCCCTTCTCTTGGCTAAACCTTGTATGGCAGGGCATCCAACTTTTCAATGTCACAAACATGGGGAACATCACCGACTGCTTTCTATGCGCCTTTCTTGATCACTCTCCTATCATGGCCATTCCAATACCTGCTACTCTCAACACCACTACCTCACCTATACCATTTTCTCTTAAAGATGTCCCTCTCTTCCAAAATCAAATGGATGCCCCTCAGGTATGCTATACTACTGGCAGCTCCTCCTGTAACCAGACGGTGGCCATAGCTGGGACCACCACCAGCCTTTCAGGTACATTCTTTTGGTGCAATGGGACCCTGCTAAGGACCATCAACTCCTCTACGATCTCCCCATGTTTACCAGTGGCACTGACCCCTCAGCTAATGCACTATGGGGAAGGAGAACTCACGGATAAGCTAACCCTAAGGTTAGAAAAATGAGCCATCCTCCTGCCCGTATTAGTAGGCCTGACCTTCACCACAACTCTAGCAGCGGCAGGAACAGGCAGTGCTGGACTCGCTCATAGTCTCCAGGCCACCGACCAGTTGCAGGCTGAGCTAGAACAGGCCCTTGATGCCTCAGCTACATCCCAGCCTCCCTACAAAGGCAGATAACCTTGGTTGCCCAGGTCGCCCTTCAGAATCGCAGAGCACTAGACCTGCTTATGGCAGAAAAAGGGGGAACATGTCTCTTTTTGTAAGAACAGTGCTGCTTTTACATAAACGAAAGTGGCCTAGTAGAAGATATCAATACTCTTCATAACCTCAGAAATAAATTGCATACAGACACCACAGCTCGTGAGGCGATGACCCCATGGTGGCATTCCTTCCTCTTCACCACCCTGGCTCCCATCATAGGCCCCATCATAATTATCTGTGTAATACTAATGTTTGGCCCTTGTTTCCTGAAATTTCTCCAGGAACGAATTTGCGAAGCCTCCCGAATTACTTTTAACCAGATGTTACTCCAGAATTACTCACCCCTTCCTGACAGAACATCCGACCTCTGACCCCCCCTTCCACGCCCCTGTTTCAGCAGGAAGTAGCCAGATCGAAAACCAGCACCCCTTATCCTATTAAAGAGGTCAGAATGTTAGGTTGGGCATGGTGAGATAAGATGGCCGCAAGGGGCTGAAGCCTGCGAAAAACTGACCGACGTCAGATGAAGATGACTGGAGCAGCGGGAAAAACCATGGCAACTTGCGCCTAAAGAGGACTGACCAATGATACGTTGACCACATGTATAAAATTCTTTCCCCTCTTAGTCTCAGGCGCGACTTCCTCGGCCCCCAACCTGTGGACCGGAGAACCTTGCCTGGGTGCACAACCCCCAGTAAAGCTCTGTATTGCCCCATTTTGTGGCTGATTGGCATTATTTCCTCAGCAGAATACTAATAACCTTACACAAACATTCCAATTAAAAATGGGCAAAGGACCTGAACAGATATTTCTCCAAGGAGGACATACAGAGGTCCCAGAGACATATGAAAGGATGCTCAGCATCACTAGCCATGAGAGAGATGCAAATTAAAACCACAATGAGATACTACTTCACACTGGTCAGAATGGCCATCATAACCAAATCAACAAACAACAAATGCTGGTGAGGTTGTGGAGAAAAGGGAACCCTAGTAGACTGTTGGTGGGAATGCAGACTGGTGCAGCCACTATGGAAAACAGTATGGAATTTCCTCAGAAAACTGAAAATGGAACTGCCTTTTGACCTGGCAATTCCACTGCTGGGATTATAGCCTAAAAATCCTGTTCAAAAGAACAGGATTCAAAAGAACTTATTCAATTCAAAAGAACTAATTCAAAAGAACTTATACACTCCAATGTTCACAGCAGCACAATTTACAACTGTCAAGTGCTAGAAGCAATCTAAGTGCCCATCAGTAAATGAATGGATCAAACAACAGCGGTACATTTGCACAATGGAATACTATGCAGCAGAGAGAAAGAAGGATTCCTACCCTTGGTGTCCTTCCCTTTGGGACAGCTTGGATGGATCTGGAAAGCATTATGCTAAGTGAAATAAGTGAGGCAGTGAAAGACAAATACCTTATGATCTCACCTTTTAGTGGAATCTAATCAGCAAAGCAAACAAGCAAGCAAAATAAACCAGAGATATTGAAATAACGAACAAACTGACAGCAACCAGAGGGGAGGTGGGAGTAGATAATGAGAGAAAGAGGGAAGGATTGTCAGAAACATGTATAAAGGACAAATGGACAAAGCCAAATGGGAGTAGGATGGAGGGTGGGAGTGGGGATGGGTGGGATGGGGTGGAGTGATGGGGAAAATCGAGACAACTGTACTTGAACAATAATAAAGAGAGACAAAAAACCTATTTTTTTAAAGAAATTGAATTTTACCTTCTAAAAGCCTTGCAGATTTTGCATTCCGTACCTCAATAAAGCCCCATTTGTTTTGTTGTTGCTTTTAATACACAGCATCTAATCAAGTGAAGTTTATTTTGGAAACACAAGGCTTATTTAGTATCTGACAATCAATGTAATGCACCATATAGTCTTAAGAAATACACAATCATATCAATTGATGCTAAAGATTGGATAAAATTCAATATACAGTCGTGATAGAAACTCTTAGCAAAGTAGGTAGGGAAGGGAACTCTCTTAAACTGATAAAGGGCAACTGTATAAAGCCTATAGCTAATATACTTATGGGTGAAAGACAATACTTTCCCCCTAAGATGGAGAGCAAAGCAAGGGCGTCCACTGTCAGAACTTTTATTCAACATCATATTGGAAATCCTAGCTAATGCAACAAGGAAAGTAAAGGAAACAAAAGGCATACAAATTGGAGAAGAAATAAAATTATCCCTATTTGCATATAATAGGAGAAGGTGCACTGGGCTGGCCAGAGGTGGCAGGCTGGCCTCATTCAGGAAGAGGTCTCCAGATGGGTGCATGGGGGAGAGGAGGCCTTGGTGTTGGGCAAATCCAGGCCTGCCTGGTGGATGATATGCAAAAGGCTGCCTTGAAACTTCTGCATCTCATATGGGGTGGTGGCAATTCAGAAGACAAACTCTTAGGGTCACTTTAATCTCTAGGCCCAGCAGGTGGCTGGAGCTGGTGACAATCACACACTGGTAACACCAGGACCATGACTTGCTGCTGAAAATGGGGATGTAGCATTTGGTGATGCTTCACTTCTTGAGCTTAACAGATAAGTCTTCGAGGGGCACCTTAATAGAAGACCTAATGGCTATGTTGGAATTGTAGAGGAAGGATGGTAATGAAGGCCAAAAAGATCATGAACACCCTGACCACTGGTCTTTCCTGCTTCTCATCTCTCTCTAGCATCTTCAGAGGGCAAGACTGGCATCTTGTAGGTGATGTGGGTGGCACACCTGCCCTAAGAAACACTGACACTCCATAATCCCCTCACTTGGTGAGAGACCTGCTCCTCAGGCTGCCCAGTCCCGAAACAGTCTGGGCCTGCCCAGTCCTTGTGCAGGCACTGGATGCCTGGGCACTGGCCTGGGAGGCTGGCAGAGCATCTGGTTTATTTTAACATATAAACTTTTTCACCCAAACACAAACCAGAGAGCTGTTGTAATGCTGTGGTGAAACACAAGATTTTTTTTAATGGTCTTGCTACCTCTGACAGTGACCACTCTCATGCTTCCTAGCTCTCTTTCCCTGTTCTTCTTCACAAGGGGAGTGGCCTTTCTGATCATGTTATCCTGTTCTACAAATCTTTACATGGGTTTTTCTAATTCTCTTGCTAAAGTTCAGTCTTTTTACTGCCACAACTCCCTTAATTCTCATTGTACATTTTCTCCTTTTATTTTTCTTAGGACTTTTCAGACATTTCTAGTCCAAGTATTAACTCACTTAATTTCTACATGCCTCTGCTGGCCTCTGCTGGCCTCTAGCTGGCCTCTGCTAACAGCCAGCTCGCTGCCTTTGTCTTGTCTTGAATCACTGCCTGCCAATCAGCAGAAAACTCAGACCTCTTAGAGGGAGAGAACTTGGGCAGAAAGGCACTTTTGGAGGTGCACATGTCTTGGCATAAACAAATGACCTCTTGTTCTCCAAAGTTCTGAGCCCTAAGGTGGAAAAATAAACTTTTCGGCTCTTTGTCGCATGACATGGACAATGCTCTCTAGGTCCTAATACAAGCATTTTGTATTATAGGAGAGCACAAGGAGCAGAAGGTAAGAGCAACAAGGATTCTTACAGAGGATGCAAAATGAGATCCCTGCCATTAAGAGAAACTACCTTTCAAAATCTAAGAGAAATCCCCTTTCTCCCTACCTCTTCTTTCGTCTTATCCCCTTCCTTCCTCCTTCCCCAGACCTGCGCTATCCAATAGAAATTTAATGGGAGCCACATATGTAATTTTAAATGTTCTAGTAGCCACATTTGAAAAACTAAAAAGCAACAGCTAAAATTAATTTTAATTTCTTCTTTAACTTAGTAAATCTAAAATATCATTTCAACATGTACTCAATATAAAAATGGAGAAGTTTTGCATTCCTTGTACCGTGCAAACTCTTTGAAACCTGGTGTGCATTTGACACTTTCAAAACATTGATTTCAGTCTAGCTGCATTTCAAGCATCTAATAGTCACCGCACTGGGCACTAAGGCTGTGGAATTCCCCCTCTTCTCCCTCCCTGCCCCCTCCTCTGCAGCAAGAAATGAAGATGACGGGGGCGGTAACTCTGCTACTTTGAGACCGAGAAAGGCAAATTTGGGAGGACGGTTAATCTTGTTATGTCGAGTTGTTGAGAACTATCACAAAGCCTCCCCTATCCTTAACCCAGGTCCGCGAGGTAGCACTGAAGGTAGTGGTAGAGGCACCGTCTGCACTGCGGTAAAGTGCCAGGCCTAGGGCTGCAGGGTGGGGGTGGGGGGCGTGGCGGAGGGGCAGGAGCGGAAAGTCTGGCTGGGGCCAGCACGCATGCGTACTGTGTGTCAATGCAAACCCAGCCAGACACTTAGCAACCCGGTTTCAAGCTAGCGTGTAGGCAGAAAAAGTGGCCTTCCCAGGTGTTCTGGTCCCAACAGTCGATCTCAGCTCTTCCCTGTCCACGGTTCTTCCTTGTCATTTCCGCTTCTTCCCTCCACTGGTTCTGATCTTGCTCCATGGTGTGTGTCCCCAGCACTAAGCCAGCTCCTAAAATGAGTGCTGGTGGTTTCAGCTTGGGAACCAACCTCTGCCCACCCGTACCTGGGCTTAGGTGGCTGCTTGGTCTGCTCCTCCGGCTTCACGCCTCCCGCTTTATACCTCCCCCGGTTGGCTCTGGTAAACTATTGTGATGTGGACTGAGAGACAGAAACCTGCAAGGTGAGGATACGAGGGAAAGAGGGAGATGTGAGGGGTAGGCTTCTGGGAGGGGAGCGGGCACACAGGGGCAGCAGACCAGGGTTGGTTGCTCTTTGACTGGGACCTAGTTTGCCTGAGCCCTCTCCATGGGTGTGTCTCAGGGTCTTTAACTCTGGGCCTGGCTCTTGGCGAATCACGGTCTTTTTCTCTAATCCTCCTTCCCGTGCTCTAGTCTCCTCCCGATTCCTCTCCGTTCTGTCAACTCTTATGCAGCAACTCCTTCTTTCCCTCTTTTCTTTAGGCTCCTTCTGTTCTGTCTCTGCTACTCTCTTTCCTCTCCCGCTCAGTTCCCCCTCCCTTCCTCTTTTTCCTCTAGGATCCGCCCTTCCCCTAGGCCCCGCCCTCTTACTTATCTTGGTCCCTCATTTCCTTCTTCCTTCTTGGTTGCTTTTTTTAATGAAAAAGTTTTTTTTTTTTTTTTAAAGAATTATATAGCTTTTCATACGGGGCAGAGAGATAGGCAGAAAGGATAAACTGTGTTGTAAATGTTGAGGTATACATTACTAAGTACTAGGAAGAGGGGAGAAATAGACTGAGATCGAATAATTCCACAAATATTTATAGAGCTTAACTAGATGCTAGTCAATGATTCAAGTGTGTGAAATATGTTAGTAAATAAAGCTGACAAAAAGTTTCTGTTGTGTAGTTAAACTCTTGTGGGTGCAATATATTTAAGTGTGAATTCTATAATATGGTAGAGGGCAGTAAATGATATAGAAAAGAGTAGAGCAAGATAATGGAGTAGAGGAATGCTAGTGGAGGTCAGATCAGGATGCCAGCATGGTTGGGGTGTCATGAGAGCCCTCTTCCTGGTTTACAGAGGGCCATGTTCTTTCTGTATCCTCACAGGGCAAAGAGAACTTTGGTTGCTTTTTCCTCACTCTCTTAGCTCCTCCTTCCCCCTCCTCCCTATTGGATGCTCCTCCCTTTCTTAGCTCCTCTTCTTCCTCCTCCCTCTGGGCTCCTTCCTCTCTCTTCTTTTCCCTTCAATTGTCCCCCTTATACAGTCTCTCTTTCAAGACTCACACAGTCATTGTGATCTTTCTTAGACACGTCCCCACCATGTTTTTGTTACCCCTCACTCCTGTGGTCTTACATTTTTACAGCCTTAACTCTCTTTCTATTTTATTTTTTTAATTTATATCATTTATTATTTTTCAATTACATTTGACATACAATATTATATTAGTTTAAAGTGTATACCCCAGTGATTAGACATTATGTATAACTTACTAAGTGATCATCTTGACAAAATTCCTACCCCTATGGCACATACATAGTTATTAGAATATTATTTGCTATATCTATGCTGTACTTTACATTCCCATGACTATTCTTTTCCTTTTTCAAAGATTTTATTTATTTTCAGAGAAAGGAAGGGAGGTAGAAACAGAGGGAGAGAAACATCAATGTGTGGTTGCCTCTCATGTGTCCCCTACTGGGGACCTCACCTGTACTGCAGGCATGTGCCCTGACTGGGAATTGACCTGGCAACCCTCTGCTTCAGAGGTCCATGATGAATCCACCGAGCTACATCAGCCAGGGCCCATGACTATTCTTTGACTACCAATTTGTATTCTTAATCCCTTCATCTTTTCACCCATCCCCAAATGTTCCTACCTGTCTGACAACCATCAAAATGTTCTCTGTATCTATGAGTCTGTTTCTGTTCTGCTTGTTCATTTTTTTTTAGATTCAATTGTCGATGGATATGTATTTATTACCATTTTATTGTTCATATTTTTATTCTTTTAAAAATATTTTTTAAATTTATTTTTAGAGAGAGGGGAAGGGAGGGAGAAAGAGAGGGAGAGTTACATCAATGTGTGGTTGCCTCTCACGTGCCCCCAAATGGAGACTTGGCCCACAACCCAGGCATGTGCCCTGACTGAGAATAAAACCAGTAACCCTTTGCCTCACAGGCCTACCCTCAATCCACTGAGCCACACCAACCAGGGTGGGTTTTTTTTTCTTCTTCTTAAAGAAGACCCTTTAACATTTCATGTAATACTGGTTTGGTGTTGTTGAACTCCTTTATCTTTTCTTGTCTGGGAAGCCCTTTATTTCTCCTTAGATTCTAAGTGATAACTTTGCTGGGTAGAGTGATCTTGCTTGTAGCTCCTTGCTTTTCATCACTTTGAATATTTCATGCCAATCCCTTCTGGCCTGCAAAGTTTCTATTGAGAAATCAGCTGACAGTTTTATGGGAGCTCCCTTGTAGGTAACTAACTGCTTTTCTCTTGCTTCTTTTAAGATTCCCTCTTTTCCTTTAATCTTTTGCATATTAATTAGGCTGTGTGTTGGTGTGGACCTCTTTGGGTTCATCTTGTTTGGGACTCTCTGTGCTTCTGGGACTTGTATGTCTATTTTTTCCAACAGGTTAGAGAAGTTTTCTGTCATTATTTCTTTAAATAGGTTCTCAATCCCTTGCTCTCTTCTCCTTCTGGCACCCCCATGATTTGAGTGTTGGTATACTTGAAGTTGTTCCAGAGGCTCCTTGCTGCATATTTTTTGGATTCTTTTGGTTCTGTTGTTCTGATTGGGTGTTTTTTTTTTCTTTCTTTCTAATATTCTAAGTTGCTGATTTTATTCTTGGCTTCATCTACTCTACTGTTGCTTCCTTGAAAATTTTTCTTTGTTTTAGTTAGTGTATCATTCATTTCCCACTTGTTCTTTCCTATAGTGTTGAAGTTCTCACTAAGTTCATTGGCCATTCTTATAACCCGTGCTTTGAACTCTGCATCTAGTAGATTGCTTGCCTCCATTTTGTTTAATTTTTTTCCTGGAATTTTGCTCTGTTCTTTCATTTGGGACATGTTCTTTGCCTCTTCATTTTGGCAACTTCCCTGTGTTTGTTTCTATGTATTAGGTAGAGCTTCTGTGTCTCCTGGTCTTGGTAGAGTGGCCTAATATAGTAGATATCCTGTATGCTCCAGTGGCACAGCCTTCTCATTCAACCAAGCTGGGCATTCCAGGTGCATTCCTCCCACCTCATGTGGGCTGTGTACACCCTCCTGTTGTAGTTGAGCCTGGATTGCTGTTAGCACATCAGTGGGAGGGATTTATCCCCAGTACAATCAGCTGCAGGGACTGGCTGCAACCTTTGACTACTGTGGAGGATCAGCTGTTCAGGTGCCCACACCACAGAGCAGGACTTGCCTCTTTAATTACTTCTGCAGGGTGGCTTTGGGAAATACCAGTGTGGGAACTTCTGAAAGCAAATTCACATCTTGAACTTCCTGGGGCCACCTAGGTGTTGCAAATCTATGTTAGGGCTGGCCTGTGGTCACACTTTTCAAGGATGACCCATTCTACTACCCCTGTTCTGTTTACCATCAAGCATCTGTTCAGCATCTTCCCTATAGTCTGTCGGAGGTGTGGATCAGGTTCACCCCTAGCTCACCTTTACCCTGAGTGTGTTGCTTTGGAAGGGGTGTGTGGTCTCACCTTAATGTGTAGAGAGTCTCATATTAACCTCACATGAGAGGCAAAAGTAGGGCTCAAAAAAGTTTAATGACTTGTTTATGGTCATATAGCTAATAAATGGCTCCGTACTTGCAAAGCTCTTTTTAACCCTCATCTTAGCTTGCTATGGCTGCTGTAACAAAATACCACAAAATGAGTAGCTTACAACAAAAGAAGCTTATTATACCACAGTTACGGAGGCTAGAGGTATGAGATAAAGGTGTCAGCATTGTTGGTTCATTCTGAGGGCTATGAGCAAAACTCTGTTCCATGCCTCCCTCCTAGACTCTGGTGATGGCCAGCATCCTTGGTGTTCTGTGGCTTGTAGCTCTGTCATTCCAATCTTTGTCTCTGTCTTCACATAGCATTCTCCCTATGTTACTCTGTCTTCATATGACCTTTTCCTGTTCTTATAAAGACACCAGTCATGTTGCATTAAAGCCCACCCTAATGGCCTCATGTTAACTTGATTTTGTGTGCAAACATCCTATTTCCAATAAAGTCACATTCATGGTACTAGGAATTAGTACTTCAACATATCTTTTGGAGGGACACAATCCAACTCATAACAAGTCTCATACAAAAAAATCGCTCCCAAATCCCCTAGTAAAATTAGTCATTCACTTTCTCTTAATAACTTCTACAGAAAAGAGTGGTCAAATATTTTCTTCTGGATTATAGCAGTGGTTATAAAAGTGTGTTCTAGGACCAGCAATACTGGCATCCTCTGGGAGTTTATAGGACATACAGAATCTCAAGCCTTACCATAAGCCTAGTAAATCAGAATCTGAATTTTAACTGGATCCGTGTGTGATTTGAATAAATTTCAAGTTTAAGAAGCATTGATCTAGGGAGTTTGGATAATTATATTCAGATAGATGTGCTGTTAGGGAGTAAACTGGTGGATACTTGGCAGGAAGGGAGGCTTTAATTCACTTTTTGTATGTTTGATGCTCGTGATTATAAATGTAAATACTCTTCCATTATAGAAAATTTAGAAAGTACAGAAAAGTATAAAGAAGCAGCAAAAAAATTATTGCTTATAATCTCACTACCCAGAGGCACCACTGTTAACATTCTGAAACACATCCTGCTATTTTTTCCTTGCTACATTAATTTTATCAAAAATAAACCCCAAACTCTTGATATACATAAACTTGAAGGGGGCCAAATATATGGTGATGGAAGAAGATTTGACTTTGGGTGGTGGGCATACAATGCAATATAAAATAACTTGTATTACTTCATAGTTTTTGTGTGGTTAAAAATGCAAAGAGATGCCCTGGCTGATGTAGCTCAGTGGATTGAGTGTGGGATGCAAACCAAAGGGTAGCTGATTTGATTCCCAGTCAGGGCACATGCCTGGGTTGTGGGCTAGTCCCCAGTGGGGGCCACATGAGAGGCAACCACACACTGATGTTTCTCTTCCTCTCTTTGTCCCTCCCTTCCCCTCTCTCAAAAATAAATAAATAAATGCAAAGAGACCTGCATTTATGAATTTTACAGTTTTGTAACAACTGTTTAAGAATATAGAGATAATCACCATTTTTAAAAGATTTTATTCATTTATCCTTAGAGAGAAGGGAAGGGAGGGAGAAAGAGAAGGAGAGAAACATCAATATGTGTTTACCACTCATGCGTCCCCCATTGAAATGCCCTGACTGGAAATCAAACCAGCGACCCTTTAGTTCACAGGCCCACACTCAATCCACTGAGCTACACTAGCCAGGGCAAGATAATCACTATTTTTTTTAACAGATTTTAGACTTCCAGCCAAGATGGAGGCATAGGTGGACACACTGTGCCTCCTCACATAACCAAAATTAAGGACAACAAGGACTTAGAAACAAGAAAACAATCAGAACTGAGGGAAAATTCAACCATACAGAAGTCTGACAACCATTCATCCAGACTGGTAAGGGGGTGAAGTCATGGCAGGAAAAAGTGGAGGTTGCTGGACCTGGGCATGCAGGCAGCGGCTGGCGGATCCCAGGTGTGCAGGCGGCAGCTAGCAGACCCCGGGCACGGGGTGGCAATGGGCAGACCCAGTGAGGCCGCGTAAGGCAGCTGGCTGACCTACGAGGTGGTCCCACATTCGCGTTCAGATAATCCAAGCAAAACAGGGACCAAGACAATCCTTGCAACCCAGGGCCCCAGTGCCAGGAAATAAAACCTAAAAACACTGATTGAAAATGGTTGAGGTGCTGGGAGAGACTCCCAGCCTCACAGGAGAGTTTATTGGAGAGACCCACAGGGTCCTAGAATGTACACAAGCCCCCCCACATGGAAATCACCACCAGAAGGGCCCAATTTGCTTGGGGGAAGCACCAGAAGGGACTGGAATGTGAGAGAGAGTGGAGCAAGCACCATTGTTCCCTCTCAGACCCCGCCCCCACATACAGCATCACAACCCACCCACTGGGCTGCCCCACCCTGGGGAACACCTAAGGCTCCACCCCTCACTACGTAACAGCCAACCAGACAAAAACAAAAACAAAAACAACAAAAAACCAAAAACGGCTCAAACGGGGGAACAGATCAAAGCCCCAGAGCCAATTCATCTAAGCAATGAAGAGATAGCCAACCTATCAGAAGCACAGTTCAAAGCACTGGTGATCAGGATGCTCACAGAATTGGTTGATTTGGTCACAAATTAGATGAACAAATGAAGGCTACAATAAGTGAAATGAAGGAAAACCCACAGGGAACAAATAGTGATGGGAGGAAAACTGGGACTCAAATTAATGGAGTGGACCAGAAGGAAGAAAAAAACAAGCAAACAGAAAAGAATGAAGAAACAAGAATTCAAAAAAACAAGGAGAGGCTTAGGAACCTCCAGGACATCTTTAAATGTTCCAACATTCTAATTATAGGGGTACCAGAAGGGGAAGAGGAAGAGCAACAAGTGGAAAACTTATTTGAACAAATAATAAAGGAGAACTTCCCCAATCTGGCAAAGGAAATAGTCTTCCAGGAAGTCCAGGAAGCTCAGAGAGTCCCAAAGAAGGTGAACCCAAGGAGGAACACACCAAGGCACATCATAATTTCATTAGCCAAGATTAAAATGAAGGAGAGAATTCTAGAAGCAGCAGGGGATAAAAGGACAGTCACCTACAAAGGAGTTCCCATCAGACTATCAGCTGATTTCTCAAAAGAGACCTTCCAGGCAAGAAGGGGCTGGAAAGAAGTATTTGAAGTCTTGAAAGTCAAGGACCTACATCCAAGATTGCTCTATCCAGTGAAGCTGTCATTTAGAATGGAAGGGAAGATAAAGTGCTTCCCAGATAAGGTCAAGTTTAAGGAGTTTATTATCATCAAGCCCTTATTATATGAAATGTTAAAGGCACTTATCTAAGAAAAAGAAGATAAAAAATAAGACAGTAAAAAGACAGCAAACTCACAGATATTAACAACCACACCTAAAACAAAAACAAACTCAGCAAACACCTAGAACAGGAACAGAAACATAGAAATGGAGGTCACATGGAGGGTTAGCAACAGGGGAGTGGGAGGAGGAGAGAGGGGGAAATGGTACAGAGAATAAGTAGCATAAATGGTAGGTAGAAAATAGACAGGGTGAGGGCAAGAATAGTGTGGGAAATGTAGAAGCTAAAGAACTTATGACACATGGACATGAACTAAAGTGGGGGAATGTGGGTGGGAGGGGGTGTGCAGGGTGGAGGGGAATGATAGGGGAGAAATGGGACAGGTGTAATAGCATAATCAATAAAATACATTTAAAAAAGAAATAAGGATTTTATTTATTTATTTTTAGAGAGAGGGGAAGGGAGGGAGAAAGAAGGGGAGAGAAACATTGATGTGAGACAGAAACATTGATTGGTTACTACATGCCCTGAATGGGACCAAACCCACAACACAAGCATGTGCCCTGACCTGGAATTGAACCTGTGACCTTTCTCTTTATGAGATGATGCCTAACCAGCTGAACCACACTAGTCAGGGTGGTAGGGGGAAGGGGGATTATGGGTGAAAAACGGGTAAGGGTTGTCAAGCATCATGTTTAAAGGACACATGGACAAAGCCAAAGGAGGGTAGAATTGAGGTGGGGAGGTGGGGATGAGTGGTGTGTAGAGAGTGGTGGAGGTAAAATAGAGACAACTGTTCTTGAACTACATTAAAAAAATTAAAAAAGAATATAAAATTAGCTAATATCTTAAGTTTAGGCCAGGTTCTCGTGGCTACAGGTGTAATCCTGTAAAAATACATGTTCTTAACCCTGGCTGGGTAACTCAGTTAGTTAGAACATTGTCCCTATATGCCAAGGTGGCAGGTTCCATCTCTAGTCAGCACATACAAGAATCAACCAATGAAGGCATAAATGAAATAACAAAATCACAGTGTATGTCTCTTTTTCTCTCTAAAAGTCAATAAATAAAAGAATTAAAAAAATTACTTTCCATACATGTTCCTCGAAGAGTAATTTTTAATTGTTTTATTTATTGATTTTTAGAGAGAAAAACAGAGACACCCACTTTTTGTTGTAGACAAATATACCTGAACAACAATAAAACAATTTCCCACCCAAAATTTACTCTTCACTATGCTTAATTTATAGCTTAGTATTTTAAGAAGTAATGTATCTCATTTTTGTTCTGTGATCAGATTTTATTGTTTTTGGTTTCTGGAAAAACTTCAAAGTCCTTTAAAATTTCTTAATTTTTTTTTTGCAGTCTGAGTTCAACAAAAATACATCTATCTCTTTAACCATGTTAATGTAACAGGGTGCAGCCAAGAAGGGAGCCCCAAAAAGGGAGTTGGAATGGGGCCCAGAACTCACGGTGTCCAGGAACTATTAGAGGGACATATAAGATGTCCTCACCCCCTCCCCCACAGGTATGAGTTGGGGGAAGGGACAAATGGAGCAGGGCCATTGAGTTGTTTTGCATAGCAATGGTTTTGCAGATAACCTCCAGAATGGTCATTTAACATATCTATAAGCTTTAACTGGTTTCATAGATATGTTAAACAGCTGTGGCCATGCTCTGAGCCAGGGGGGATGGAAAGGACTTCCCCAAGGACGTGACTGGGGGAGGAACCCTAAGTTAAAGCGCCTGCGTGGGAGCTTGGAGAAGATTGGCTCCAGAAAATGGGACACACCTGCCCAGACTCATGATGTCATCCCAATAACCTTGGAAACATACGGGAATGCTGGCAGGTGTAACCGATTGTAGGAGGAGTCGGAAATAGGGCTGCAGAGGAGGTTTGGCGCCAGTATTTAAAACAGAGACACGGCAGCCATTAGAGAGATTCATGCGGTTTCACCAGAGAGAAGGACCCGCAGCTCCATGAGGGAAAATCACCATGTGGCTTTAGCAGAGAATTGCCACTAGGCTTTGCCCGAGTGGAGACCCTCTCTCAGCTTTTCCAGAGGGAGAAATTCCACGTGGTTTCACCAGAGTGCAGACCCCTGCAGCTTTGGTGAAGAGGGAGAGCCACGAGGCTTTGCCACAGTGGGGACCCCTTCCCCACAGCTTTGGTAGAGGAGGGACCACGCGGCTTTGGGGTGCTCCCTTTGGCTGCGTGGCCTGGGAGCAAGAGAGACTGCCTGGAAGAAGGGTGAAAGAACTCTTGCCAG